>MU191841.1:16105-32076 GCA_016904865.1 Pissodes strobi
TTGCAACGATCGTACTAAGTATACTAATTTAAGAATAGTTTGTTTTTTTATCTAGTTCTAGAAATAAAAGTGGCAAATCGATAAATTTTTCTTTATATACCAAGCTACGAATCCACAAAGTATTTTAAATAACTATTTGGGATCGAATTTTTATTAGTTCCATTTTGTTTCATATTTTTACTAAATTTATTTTTTCAAAATAAAACAGTCATAGAGTAAAGTTTCGCCCTTAACTAACAATAAGGGGTATCTTTTCGGGAATAAAATGTTGCGATTTAAATACTGAAAATTCGTTTCCAATGGCACTTTAGTCTACTTCCAGATAGTACAACTTTTACATACTTTTGATAGGCCACTTTAATTATATCTAAGTCTATAAAAATTCCTAACATGTTTCATGTAACATTACATTCCATGTACTTAATAGATCAAATTGTTTTATTTTGAATTAAAAAATTATTTATTTATTATAATGATATTTGCAGTTTCATTCAGTCTTTACACTTATTACAGCTTTCAGGGAAATAGTTTTTAGGAATGGATGAGAAAGCTGCCAAAGCCATAAGTTGCGTATAATCGAATATTTTATTATCAATATTTATTTATCAAAGTTGACAGTTATCACAGTCAAACGCCCCTTTAAGGCGACGGTTACATTGGATAAGAATTCGTACGAAAATTTGCTCGTACGAATTCATGCGAATTCGTAAGAAGTCGTCGGAAGGAAACAAATGCGTATATTGACATATTTGTGGTTATATTGCTTACGATTATTTCTTACGAATTCGTGCGAGTTCGTACGTGATTTCAATGCGACCAAAATATTTTGTTTTTTGGGTAGTTGTTCGTACGACTAACTGAATTCGTTGGGCTTTAAGTGACATGTATTGCAAAGTACTGATTACTTTGGTTCACGAACTAAGATGCCTATGGGATCAGAGAAGCAAACCATACCATAATAGAGAGTTAATTAAAAAAATATGGGAAGTAGCGGCTGGATTTAAACTAGGAGGTAGGTATTTCCATTTGGATACTTACACATATTTATTCAATAACAAGTTTTAATGTTTAGCAAAAA
Source organism: Pissodes strobi (assembly GCA_016904865.1). NCBI lineage: Eukaryota > Metazoa > Arthropoda > Insecta > Coleoptera > Curculionidae > Pissodes > Pissodes strobi. The sequence goes on from MU191841.1 coordinate 17,184, forward strand.
ATAAGTACAAAATATATATATTTACCAACAATTTTTATGTTTAACATAAAATAACTAAATTTAACCCATGTGCTTCTATTTTTTCAATGAAAGATAGTACCTGATGGTGATGTTCCCAAAAAATGAAACTCTGAGATAGAGTCCATTATGACTTTATAATAAGTTAATATTCGTACTGTATTCGTATAAATGAAACCGAGCAGTGTAACCACTCACGTCGTAAGAATTCGTCATAACTGGATTCGTACGAATTCTTACGAACACATTTTCGTACGAATTCTTATCCAATGTAACCGCCGCCTAATTCAGCATGTTCCAGTATAGCTAAAAGGTTGAACTTTTCAGGACATGTAGCCGGGGTAAAATGAGGATCCTGGACGAAAACTGGACTCCGTACACGGGAGAAAAAACTAAAATAATTAATTTCGGGAGAACAGGAAGAGCGACTGAGTCAAAATTTTTCTGGGGGCTAGCTTTGACCATATGGGGGGACCGGGGCTCTAATTTAAGGGCGGATTTTGGAAAAAAAAAACATTTTTTGTCAATATTTGCAAATGGGCACCGTTTCACGGGGTCATCAGTAGGGGGTTGGGAATTATATCCCCACCTCCCCGGATACCCATAAATTTTCGAAAAAAATAAAAAAAAAACCGGAAAGTATTATAAAACGAAATAAGAAAAAAATTAATAAAACAAAGTTAGAAAACGCGGTTTTCGGCGAAAAAAGGGGAAGGAGTTTTGCTGCGAGGTCGGGGATGGCAAAAATGGGAAGAAAACAATGCTTTATGAAAAAAAAAAACATATATTTTTGAAAAATGTAAAAATAGTTAAAAAATTTCCGAGTTAATAAAAGTATTATAAAACGAAATAAGAAAAAAAATTAATAAAGAAAAAAAAAAGATTGTTCGGAAAGGATTATAAAGCCAAATAAGAAAAGTATTATAAAACCAAATAACAAAAAAAATTAATAAAAAAAATTGTTCGGAAAGTTAATTAAAGTATTATGAAACGAAATAAAGAAAAAAATTATTAATAAAAAAAATGTTAGAAACGTGGTTTTTCGGCGAAAAGAAGTTGAAAGAAATGGGAATAAATTAAAAACAGTTTCGAAACCAGAGGCAAAAGTTGAGAAAAAAAGCTTAAGAAATAAAAACTGATTCATAATATCTCTTTCACTTCAGATGTGTGGTTATAAAGGTGAGGAACGTAATTTTTTTTATATACTTAATTTTTCCGCATTATTGTTAAAGTATAAAGTAGCAGAAGGCTGCCTCCGATATTTACATAATTATAAAATATTTATTATTTTCTTTAATATACTTGAGTATCTTTAAGTAGGTGCCATGATGCCAGAAATAGAATTTGCTTAAATAACTTCGTTTTTGAGATATAGAGGGAATTTTTTTTTTTACTTTTCAGGGTGCCTTATATCTCAGAGACAATTAATTTAAAATATTGAAAAGGCGAAAATTGGATTTGTGAAATAGACCGACCCTAAGTATGCGAATTAACAAACAAAAGTTCTAAAATAATAAAATTCACCGGCAAAATTGGAATACACTCGCACTTTTCCCATGCAAACCGTCGAAAAGCAGGTAAAGAAGGTCGAGCCTTGCCTTAAAGCGTTGGAAATATGCGGCACACTTATTTACGTCTCTTTTTAATACATTTTTCTAATGCGTGAGATCAGAATTTTAATGGTCTCTTGTCGCACACACATCAAATGGAAACTTTCGCCTATAAAAACGCAGCAGCAGAACAAAATCTTCAGAAGAAATCAACTCGCTTTGCGAAAAGCTTGACCCTGGTTCCATCGTAGAAGAAATCTACTCGGTTTGCGAAAACCTTGAGGCTGGTTCCAGCGTAAAAGAAATCCACTCGCATTGCTAAGAGCTTGAGACTGGTTCCTCCTTAAAATTTCCACCTGTTTTCAATTTCTCTGGTCGGATCCAACTCGCCAACACCCTTATTCAAATTTTCACATGTTCTGACATCCAACTAGAGTCAAGTTTCTCACACAGATTATATAATTTTATAATTGTGTATAATCGGTAATTTTCCGGAGCCAAATGAAATTAAGCACAAATCTCAAAACCTCAGCCATAGGCGCAACTCGCAGGGGAGTCGAGATGACTTCCTTAGAAATAGGTAAATTCTTTGGTTTCACTTAAATTCTTGACGATTTATTATTTAGACATCATTTTAAGGGAGAGTCGAACTTTAAAATCTCGTACGGTAGTATGATCATGCTTCTCGTAAGTTGCGCGATTTTGATTAGATTTCGGGCGGGGAGGTTATTGTGGCTATGTTCAAGTAAACTTAAACTCTTTTATCCGAATAACAAGTTGGGTGAATAGTGTTAAGATCCTTCAAAAGGGTAGGTACAATAGTCCTACGGGATGCGAAAAGAGCGTGCGGGACACGAAAAGACCATACGGGACAACACCCCCCAAAAGAACCATTGTGACGTAATTCCGTGGGGGTATCTAAAAAAATGTAAATATATTATATACGTCTTGGTGAGATCTTATCCGCTACGCTCTCAACTTGTTACTAATTTTCTTTAGTATGTGCATGTTTACGAGGTGGTATGCATATCTTTTCCGTATGAATCATGCGAATGTATCGAGCGTAGAGCACAGTGTAAGGGCACATACTTTGGGTACGTTATTTTTTTATTAAACAATCACGGTTTACTTCTTGGTTCCGGGAGCTGATTGAAATATCGTAACTTAATTCTCGCAAATAATATGTTTCCTTCTTAAGTACATTTTTCCTTTAATAGAGAAATTAATTTCATGTATTCAAGTTTTTGTATAATAAGTATATTAAAGGTTATTTTCTATAAATTAATACTGCGTTTCATTAAACTGTACAAGTAAGGAAAAATAGATGTAAGTATAAAGAATGGCCATTTGTGTTTTATTGCCAGTATTGATTGGTCACTTACGAAATTGTAATCATTCAAGATAATCGTTTCACAAACATCTACTTTAGAACCTACTACAAAGCAACGTTAATTAAACAGGGTCTTTGCCGATGTGGCCATAATTCATTAACCATTGTTACGATCAGGTCCAAAGAGCCTTTACCACCGAATATTAATTACGATAAGAAGATTCAACTCTCCGCGGCGGCACGTCAACGGTATGCCTCCTTTCACGCGCGAAAAACAGCATGATACTGGCATGTGACCTTTGGACCCGGCGCACACTGGTCGAATTTCTAGGAAAGCTGGCCATAATAAGGTTTACCAGAAAGAAGACATAAAAGTTATTAAGTATTACACGTTTAATATATAGTAGATAAATAATTGTTGAATTTTTGGCTCATCATCTATATTTATATATAGGGTGTATCAATTATCACTAACGATATAAATCATGTATAAAAATCATTTGTATGTTCTTAAACCGTTTTAAAAAATGATTTTGAAAATAAAGGGCTACTTAGTTGTAAAAAAAGGGTTTTAAATTTTTAATTCAATGGTCAAAATTTCGTTTTTGCTTTAATTCAGGAGTCTCACGAGCAAAATGAATGTTAAGTGGACGACAGAAACGCGTTGATGAGGGCCTGCAATTTTGCCATACATGTATTTCACTTATTTCAGAGTTATCGCTATTTTTAAAAATTAATCTAATAGGGACGAAACTAGTACAAATCTAGAAGCATCAGTGCAGCTATTGTTCAAAAACACTTGCTTATATTCTGACTATTCCAAGGTAATATCAAAGCCATATTTACAAATTAAAACTAAATTATAAATTTTATCTGCTGATTCAGCCAAAGTACCTATTTATTACTTTTTTTACAAGCTTTTATTTGCTTTCACCTGTGGGTCTGTTTGTCTGTAATCAAATCTTAAAAGCTGAATTAGTACTTCTAAATGTCCGATCGACTTGAAATTTGGTACACGTTTATAGTTCCGATGACAATACAATATTATAATGTTGTTAAGTTTACACCTCCCCCCCTTTCGGGGGTAGGGGAGGGGATACTACTTAAAGTATGTCCGATTTCGTTTAAAATTGGTATATGGCGGTTTTTGGAGACAAGGAATATGAATTTTCTATCAGATTTTGAAAATTCAAAATGGCGGATTCAACATGGCCGATACTGGTCTAAATGCTGCAAGTCAATTTTAGCTGACTTCTACATATCGAATTGGCTTCAAATTTGGTATGCGTTTGTATAAAACTATGGTCTTGCTTATTATTACAAGGATAGGGTAGGGGGGCACAACTTAAAGTATGTCCGATTTCGTTTAAAATTGGTATATGGGGGTTTTTCGGGACAAGGAATTTGAATTTTTTATTAGATTTTGAAAATTTAAAATGGCGGATTCAACATGGCCATCGTTAAATGTTGCAAGTCAATTTTAGCTGACTTCTACATATCCCATTGGCTTCAAATTTGGGATGCGTTTGTAGTTCATATGAAAATATAAAACTATGGTGTTGCCATTGTTTATTCTTATGAAGTCAGTGGTGTTGCTTACACTTCCCACCTCCCTTTAAAGCTTAGTGCTAAAGGCACTACTTAAAGAACGTCCGATTTAGTTTAAAATTGGTATTCGGGGGTTTTTAGGGACAAGGCATATAAATTTTTTATCAGATATTGGAAATCCAAATAGCGGATTCAAAATGGCTTTTATTATATTCTACCAATCTAAGTTTTATAAATAAATATATAATATTTACTAAATTTGTGATTTTGCTATACCATAATACCTACTACAAAGTAAAAAATAAATAAAAGTAAAAAAAAAATTAAAAACAAGCTTTTATTTAAATGCACTAAAAAGAAGAAAATAAAAATTTGAAGTAAATCAAACCCATTATTTTGTTACATTAAACATTGTTATTTGGTATAAAAGCTTGTCGCGAGAAATTTAAACAGGAAAATCTCGCGACAATAAGCTTTTATATCATATAAAAATGTTTAATGTAACAAAATAATGGGTTGGATTTACTTCAAATTTTTATTTTCTTCTTTTTAGTGCATTTAAATAAAAGCTTGTTTTAATTTTTTTTTTACTTTTATTTATTTATAATATCAGTCTTGCATCAGTAATAATAATGATTCTACCGAAATTTCAGCTTCAGTTTCACTTACTACAATATTATGGGATTAGGGGTGGGCGAAAATAATCGATTATTCGATTCACTTTTAAGAAAATACCGATTAATTGATTCATCGACTTATCCATTAATACTTCAGAAAATATCGATAATCGATTATTTCGATTATTCAGTTATTTCCTAAAATATTAGGCGTTTAATCGATTATTTAATTTCTTGCCCACCCGTACCGACGACTTTACAACAGATATAGTTTTTAGAATTCCAATTTGATAATGCGTTGCGTTAAAGGTAATTTAAATGACATAAAACCATTTTGAAAATACTTTCAGTACAACATATGAAGCAAAAAACAGAGAAACGTAAATGCTCAAACAAGGCAGCAGCAGGAAAACCGCACGTTACAAATTTAGCCAATAAGAGATCCTCATTTCGACGCGCAATATTCTAATAATCTGGCTTCAGTTGTTGCACAATTAGGTATAACACTAACACATAACCTCAACGGATTGTTAGCACGTTAGCAGTATAGTACAGTTTTTATCTTTTTATTATGTATTTGGTCAAAACTATATGATAAGAAGGATCACTCTCCGCGGCTGCATTGGCATGTCAACGGTGTGTCTCCTTCCCCGCGCGAAAACTACCAGAATATCGGCAGGCCATGATACAAATAAAACAATCATGTGTGCAGGCGACCTTTGACGCGGCGGCCATAGACCAGCTCATTTCTGTCAGAATATTTGTATTCGGAAATATGGTGAAATCATTAACAAAATCAAAATCTCTTAGTTATTACAAACCTTGAGTATTGTTATCAATAATAACTAATTAAAAACATTAATAGATTTTTGAAACAGCCAGTTGAATACAAACTCTATCAAAATATTTATTTGGTGGTAATAATAAAAAACCACCATAACGTAAGTTTGACAGGGCGCTGCAAACAATTCAAAATATATCGATTGTGTTTTTCCAAAGCCAACTAGAGTACTAGAGCGCTATAAATAATTTCGTCATAAATTTGATTACATATACCGCAAACGAAAATATCGTTTATAGCCAGCTTTTATTTAAATTCAACCTGTGTGCGCCGGAGTACGCCGATCGTTACCGGGCAACGAAGAAAATAAACGACGATTCCTTGTAGCTGAACACGTACATCCCGTTGAGTGGGCCTTTTTATCGTAGTTAATATTCGGTGCCTTTACCCTTAGGTACAACGAATGTGCCTTGGGTCAGGGGCGTTTCATCTGTTAATATATTTTACAGAGTTCAAGGCGGGCTTGATTTTTTGTTTTTTGGTAGGTTTGTGACGCAAACTTATTTTTAATATTATTATTTCTTTTAATCTTGTTAAAATGTTTTGCCGTAAAAATGATACATAATAGTGACTACTTTCTATTTTTGGAAATGTCAAAAATTTATTTTTACTTGCAGGTTCCGTATTGCAAATATCAGCCAATAAGTGGCAAGTATTTACTTCAAGTAAACCTTAAAACACTTCTAGTAAAATTTTACTTGAGTTACATGCAAGTACTCTTAAAAATACTTGGCAAAATCAAGTAAACACCCAAATATTCTGAAACGGATATTTCAAGTACAAGTATCTAACAAAGAAAGTACTGCAAGTAAAATACTCAGTATTGAAGCACTATATCGATATATATCGTTGATGAACACCCATGAAAAAATGGAAAGCATATATATGTTTCGTCATATAATTCCATTTTTCAACATAGGAAATTCAGGACAAAAATAGGATTTAAAATTCCGCATGCATTATGACAGTATAGGGTTGAAATACACACATTGGTAGGAACAAAAAAAAACAAATATATTTCGCATTTAAAGTTTGTTTACTAACGAAAAAGATACATCTTTCAAAAGGCACAACAATATACGTACGGAAACTAAATGAGTAAAATGTCTATTTAGGATAAAAAAAAATGTTTAATAAAATATGGTAGATTATTCATTAGAAAATTAAAACACCTTTTTTACGACTAGGCAGAATCCAAACGTTAATATCAATTTGGCAATGAAGTTGGTAATATGAGTTTTCTATACACATCGATTTTTTAAGCACTACTGAACAGGGACGTAGACAACGATGTTCCCGAACGAACCAGTCCCCGCTTCTATATTAATTAACTCAACTCCCTGTTAGAACTAAATTACATAGTTTATTTAAAAGGCTGATAAAACATACCAAATTACCGCTCGGGTTTTCATTTTGAATTTTAGATTCTTAATTAGCTCCCAGAACTAACCCACTGTAAATTCTTTTTAGGCACTTTTTTAACCTTTACACTTGTTGATTTTTGCATTTGTTTTTTTATAACATGTTCTTATAAATAACATTGCTTTGCAAGTTTCGTATTGGGTTTTAAAATAAGTACTTTCGTTAATAATAAAGTTTCAGATGATGAATTTTATGTTGGTATGCAATATACAACGACCAGCATATGTATGGAATAATAACTCGCATATTCTTAAACATTAATTGTTGGATAAAATACTTTTGAATTTTTTTTATGTTATTTATGTTACATTTTAATGAAATTGTATTTTTTTATCTTATCATTTGATTATCAGAACAACAAACTTGTGTTCTTTAAATAGCACCATGCGTATTATTATGCTTTTCATATTATATATTTTTCGTTCTTCTGCACATGATCCGATAAAAATATCAAGTAATTACATAATAAAATTTTAGAGAAAAATCGCAAGCTTAAGGGTCACTACTTTGAACTCCGATAACCCACTTTAATCCCTTGCTAAATTAATCAGTGTTTTGAATGCGTCAATGTCAGTAAGCGTTTCATAGCCCTATGGTATTCAAACACCTGAATAATCGGAGTTCAAAGTAGCGGCCTTAAGCCTCTGTTGCCGTTTTCAACGATGTTTATGTTACACGTCACTCACGAGGTCGTGTAAATATATGTTACGTGTTATTTAATAAGTTGAGATTTAAATTTAGTAAGATAAAACTGATTGGTCACCTAACGGCAATAATTGACAGATTTATAATGATTGGATAGGAAGATATGAAAGTCTGTACTTCCCTAAAAGTAATAAAGAATTGCGCAGATACTGAACGCGCGAAATATTAACAGAGGTCAGATATGAGGTGCGTGTGTTATTGGCGTTACAAAATAATCACCATGTCAACCAGTGAGTTGGAACGAGATTACGGTATATCCAGATTTCAGAAAGTGAACATTTGGATTGCCGTTTTACATAGATGGCATGCCATGGATTGATGCAGAATAGTATTTCTGCAAAAAAGCTGCTTATTCCAATAACAACAGTATTTGGTTTAAGCAAGGAATAACTCATTTTGGATGGGGCAGTCATTAAAATAATATTTCTTTAAATAGGAGGATTGGGTGTAGGGGAAAAATCAAGCAATCTGGAAAACCTTAGGCGAAAATTATCAGAAAGTGTTTCGGAATTTGAAATCTTCTTTAATGGATAGGCTAGAATTGTATACTGATCATAACGATCATTTTGAATATTTAATTAGATAATTTTGTAGTTAGTTAATTGATAGTTTACATTCTTTCTTTATAGAACATTGTTGCAAATTACTTTTTAACCTTCCGCGATTAACATGTCTATGAAACCGAGTTAACAAATTTTGTTACCTTCTTTACCCAATAACCTGTTCAAAGTTATTAGCACAGCCGGTTTTAGCCACGGAGTTACAAAATAAGTGGTTATCCCAAAAATAAGAAAGTATGTAGCAAAAGTTGGATATTCTGAATGCACTATTTAAATAAAATTATTAATCTAATATTTAACAGGCTTCAGTGGAAAATGGCTCCGGTAGATGTGCAACTTTTCGATAAGGTTGAAACGTACAAGAAACTGGTGATAGTGATGCCAGATGAGTTACAAATTCTACATGAGAACTCAGATACAGAGCAAGATATGTCAGACAGAGAAGGAACAAGCCGCGGAACCAAATACGAGATTTCGTCAAACTTGCTTTACTGGATGGAAAAAACATTTGCCGAAAAGTACAAGGTTCGAACACATGCTACCCAACTGCCAGGAGTGAAAGGCCAAGTTAAGGAGAAGAAAACGCTGATTGAAATAAAGATTTTGTTATTTACATACTGGAGAGAATTGCTGAATACACTAATAATGCATATTCAAATAAAACATTATTCTGAAGAGTATAGAACAGCAAGACCAACTATCATTGATGGACCAAAGGCTTTACTTGGACTGCTTTATGTTGCCAGAACAAGAGTAATCATGAAAATATTATTGATCTTTTCAGAACAAAGGGCCTGGGATTAGAAAATTTAGATTGACAACGTTTTTGGGGAGATTAAATTTTTGCTCCAAAATATTCGTTTCGACATCAAAACAAGGCTAGAAAGGCTACAAACAGGACAAGTTAGCAACATTAAGAGAAGTCTTCTATAAATGAAACAAAAATCTTCCTAAATATTTTTCTTTCTCACAGTTGCCACAGTTGGCGAAATGTTATGGGGGTATTTAGAGGACAATGTCGTTTTAGAGTATATATGCCATTGAAAATTCAATATTGCTTTGGTGCTAAGGTTGTGTAAACCAATATGGGAACAAATTCTTTACAAGCCCTCACTTAGTCAGCACACTTCTAAACCAATATCAGTTGACAGTCTTGGGTACTCTAAGAAAAAATAAACCGCAAATTCTAGAAGAATGAAAATAAAGAGGCCTAAAAATCTTCTATCTTTGCTTTTCAAGAAAAGTGTACCTACTTTGGCCTCATACTGATATTAAAACCGAACATCCAGTGAAACTCACGCAGGACCGATGCTTTTACTGCTCTTCCAATTAATATTCATAACGTTTGCTATTTTTTTTTATCGTTTATTAATGTTTAAACAATTATATTTAGTAGTTGCAGAATAAAAAGTGTTAATTCTTAGTTCCGCATTTTTTTTTTAATTTAGTTTTTTACGACTCGTTTCCTTAAAAATAATGCAACGTTTGAAACTATGCAATAAAAGTAAAAAATAAATTAATGTGTTTTCATTATCCATTTACACAGGAAAAGCATTAACTGATATTTTTTTCTCAGAATTTTTTTTCTTTAGTCGGTCTCTGAGACGTTGTTAACTTACGTGTCTCATCGAGGCAAAAGTTCATTATATGCAGAAAAACGGGAGAAGTGGAAAAAAATTGGTGTTATTAAAAAAAAAACAAATTGGTTGTCATGGCAGCTAAATCATAAATACCGCTAAAATGTAGACAAATATAAATTAAAAAAAGTATTTCATAAATATTTTATCCGACAAATGCTTGTAAAGATACAAGCAAAATATATTCGTTAAATTTTTAAAATTTTATAAACGTTTTTTAAATATCCAAAATACCTCCGAGGGATTTTTTGACGTTAATACGACGTGAAAATTACGTGGCAAGCGTTATCTATAAAATTTGAAATTTTTATTGGGGAAAAAATTGAAGAACCAGATTTTCTTGTGGAAATGCAGAAAAAATTAGAGTGTTCTTTCAATATTATCTTCACCAAACTGAGCAGTGTACAACAATTTTAATTTTTCGTTTTTATTTGTTAAAATATACTTAATAAATTCAATTTAATATAATCTAAATAAAAATAATTAAAATAATTTTTAAGCTTTTTCTAGATTTTGATTAACCCAAACTAACCTGCCAAATTTAATTATAAATCATTTTTTGTGTGTAAGTTTTGCATAAATACAAATTAACTTAAATTATGAGATTTTTATTTGACAGTTCATTTCAATTTATTCTTTCAATATAAGAACAGAACCTCTAAAAGTTTTAGACTCAATGCAAATTTTAGTTTATAGGAAGAACCACATTATATATTTAAATGATCAACATTTTTAATGCTTATTAGTATTTTGCAATTAAAAGGAGTTTTTGTAACTGTCCATGAGAATGTGAAATATCTATTTACTATAATTCCATTATAGTTGAAAACAAAATAATTGGTTAAACTCTCACGAAAATTAAAAATTTTCAAAAAATAGATATCTTTTTCAAACTACATATTTTTGTATATCCTCCATTCCATTATATGCTTCTTTAACAGCATTTCGTAAAAAAACTGCATTAGAAATAAAACTTTGAGGGCTTCTGCATCTATCTTTTAAGGTTAAGTTTTAGAATAAAATTTAAAAACCATTGTACCCACCGAAAACTTTCCACCGAAGTTTTCTGTCTTATGAAATCAGAAAAACGCTCAGACCTCGGACCCGTCAACTTTAAGTTCAAGGTATATTTTTAGTAATTTCATTGCCTCAAATTTAATGAACAACATCCAGACAAACACGTGTCCCACATTTTCGTGCGCAGTCTAGTTACATAATTTCGAAGAACTGGATTGTGGAAAACAGAAAAAAGTTTCTTTAAATTCCAATAAGAACCGAAGTAGTTGAAATAGCTGTTCTGGAGCACATCATGATGATAGAACCTATTCTAAGTACTAGAAGATTATCACACCCATCTAGAGAATATTGAAATCACATAATTATCACCCTTATAAAATTCAGTTAGTCCAGGAACTAAACGAAGATAATATCGATTGCGGCGCCTGTAAGATAGTTTTAAGATGAAACGTTTCCAGAACGATGGATTGGGAAAAGAGAACCTACGAATGGCCTGCACGTTCCCCAGATTTATCTCCGCAGGACTTTTTCACTTGAAGTCTTGCGGCAATGGTTGTACAGGGTGGCTCGAATTCGAGTCTATGTATGGGGAACTCGAAAACCGTAAGAGATACAGTGTCTGTTAAATTAAGGCAAAATTGCCCATATAGGGGTCTAACAATATGTATGCCGTTCAGAAACTTTTAAACTGAAAAATCGTTTTATTTTTTCCTGAGCTTATTTAAAAACGGATTTTAAATTGGATTGCACTTTTCCATTACCACTTTTTTCGCTCTATCCAATGGTGGTATCCAGATTGGAATCCGACGCTTCGTCTTCAAGGGGTCATCATCAACGTGCTTTTTTTAAATACGAATTTTTTTTTATCGTTTTTCAGATGATATTGGCGTTATTAATATAAATATGTTTTTATTTTTTTTTTTAATAATTTTTTTTTAAATTACTTATTTTGCTTTGGCTTTTAAATAGTTTGTAACTTTTGAAATTTTTACATTTTATGAAAATATTTTATTTTGTTTTTGTGCTAAGTGGAAAATTAAAACCTTTATTTTTAATAAAAATAAAATATAGTAAAATAAAAAAAAAAGGTTAATTTATTTTTTACCCCAAAGCAAAATAAATAATTAAAAATAAATTAAAAAAAAAAACAAGAAACAAAATTACACCTGAAAAACGATAACAAAAATTAAAGTTCGTATTTAAAAAAAGAAAGTTAATGATGATCCCTTGAAGATGAAACGTCTGATTCCAAACTGGATACCACCATCGGATAGAGCGGAAAAAGTGCAATTCAATTTGAAATCTGTTTTTAAATAAGCTCAGGAAAAAAATAAAACGATTTTTCACTATTTCGTTTTTATCCGAATATCTCCGGAAATACTTGGAATTTCAAAACTTTCTAAACGGCATATGTTATGCACCTAAATGCGAAATTTTGCCCTAATTTGACCGACACTGTAGCTCTTACGGTTCTCGAGTTCCTTCTCTTCGAGCCACTCTGTACAAGAATGTAATCTTATGACTCCAGAAATGCTCAATATCACAGAGTACTTTAAACAGTATCTCTACTACTGTATGGAGTTCAGTGGTGGGCATTTCCAACATCTAATAAAATGGAATAATTGGTAAGTGAATTCGATAACATTACTTTTAAACTTTAATTTCTCGAGAATTGCTCATTCATAATTAAAAAATAAGGTGACATTGACAAAGTTAATGGAATGCACTTTAAAATGATACATAACATGATACCCCATTTCATTTAAGACGTCTAGTGAATCAGCGGCAACGATTATCCCAAAAATCTACATCATAAGACAGAAAAGTTCGGTGGAAACTTTTCGATGGGTATTTACAACTACTTATTTAACTGACACAATTAAATAATATGGTTTTTTTATAAACTGTTAAAATTAGATCATCTTTGCATAATTTAAGAGTCCATAAAAATAATATTTTAATTTAAGTAATAAACTGAAGAAAAAAAACGGATAGCTAAAATATAAATGTAGTACATCGCCTTAACCTGTATACAATTTAAACAATAGAAAGTTTTTATAATGACAAAAAAGCAGGTTTTCCGATTTTCTTTCTCAGAGAAAAGGTATAATTTGACAGGTTTTCATTCTAATACGAAATCAAATTTCAGTTAAATTATTCAATAAAACAAATAGCTCGTGCATGTAAGCCTTAACCCAAATTGGACAGCACCTATTTGTATGTCATATTGTCAATCACTAATAAACTATCAAAATATATTTATAGTTCAACAGCTAGAATTGAGTGTTGTTTTCTTTTATTTTTGTAAAATTGAAACTATCGGTTATTTTTAAAACAATGTTCTTTTCCAAAATCAAGTAGATATACCTCAAAATAAAAGACAAAAGTTTTAAAAACCTCAAAATTGCAAGTATTTTATATAATAACACCATGTAGACAATTTTGGATGCATGTTTTATAATTTTTATTTCTAAGAGCTAAGCGTTCCAATGGAACACAATAATGAATGAATCTTCAGTTGTATTTAAAATTATTTATTTTTTCTGACCTCCTCAAAATTTGTCTACGTCACTACTCGAATGTGTAAATTTCCATTATTATTCTAACTTCATAAATTATTATTCAAGACACGTATTAAGAATTCTGCATAGTCAACAGCAAACGTAAAATATGGAACACAGCATTGCATACAGAAAAATAAAATGTATCACTTCTGTATATCACAGAACTACTGTTATTACTTGGTGTCCTATTAGTTTATCTAGAGAATTATACACCTATGCTTGACGAAATCTTGATATATTTAGATGGACAAGTCACAAAAGAAACTTGCATTCTTTTGTAAAATCATTTGGAGATATTCCATTATTCTAATATAATTTAGCCTAAGCATATCTATAGAAAAATATCAAGCACAGATAAAAACTTTATAAAAGGCACGTCGTTAAAATAATTTGTTGAAAAACAAAAAATACAGAATAATAAAAATTTGGCAATGTTTTACCAAAAAGCAATATTTGTATTTATTTCATACATCTACGCGCTTTAGAATGATTTAATACTGATTTATATTTTTATGCGAGATGTGATGGAAATTAAATAAAAATAGAGCCTCTTTAGAAGGAATGAAGCTTTTCTTGTACCCCGTAGACGTGAAGACAGTATGCAAAAAATATAAACTGTCATAAGAAATTCTTCACGCTATTTTTGGTTAGAAAAGACTAGTTAATTCACATTTTTCAGATACAATTAATAATATAATAAACATTAATGGAGGTAGTATGCCTTTATATTTTTTTCACTATCGTGTCCTATACAAAAAAAACTTTATGAAAATAGCTCTTATCTAATTTTAAATAACTCGATCCTAGTCGGGAAAAATCTAAAGGCATTCCTAAAAAATAACGACATAATTTAACTAAATCGAATGGAAACCAACTTTTCTAGATTTTTAAGCCTTCATCTCCTGTAATTACTGCAGGAGATATGGAAGCTTTCGGATTTATTTTCGGCCACTGAGGACTGTCGTTACTCTGAAATAAAAAGTAACAATACTTTACATCCATATGCACAATAATTGTAGAATGGTGGAAAAAAGTGAGCAAGTGTTAATTATGTATGATATAAAAACACCTAAAAAGCAGTAAT
>JAEQML010056970.1:0-32981 GCA_016904865.1 Pissodes strobi
CTGTGTAAAAATTTAACTTGTTATTTTTGTAGCTAACTCTTCACATTTTGAGCAGGTGTTAACCTGAAGACGCCCGAAAAATAATGAAAATTGTTTCTTAAAACCCTTTTTTTAATAGGAATATTTTACATCCAGTTCTGGATGTATCTCTTTGAATAATTTATGCTTTGTTAAAATGTTCAGTTTTTTTATTTAACTATCTTTTCTATCGACTGGTATAATGGACGATTTTAAAAGGAAAAGAATGTGTTTTATAACCGAATTTTTGGTAAGTCCTGGTTTCGCATTGCCTGAAGGGAAAAATATATTATTATAATATGCTCTCATTTGTCAGCCGAAACACGTCCTTAACTACTCTTAAGAAGACGACAGGTCTTCTTAAGAGTAGTTAAGTGTATTTTTAATACTCATTTGGAATAACTCCATCCATATTTATCAATCATTGATCGGGTGAAAAATTACCAACAAAAATTAACGTCGATTACTAAATTAAATGTTGCGTCAAAAGTTTGATGTCTGTTAATATCATTAAATAACGCAAAACTACACTAACAGAATGCCATATTCCGAAGAATCCCAAAAACTTACGCTTGATGTAGTAAGTTATTTTCAAAATGATTTAAGGCAATTAAAAAATCGTCCGCCCTAAACGTTGCACAAAGCACAACCTAGAAGATCCAAATAGAGGAACGGATGTCGAATTTAGAAGGAATATATCTAGAAACGTTTCCCGTAGCAAAACTCGAATAACGAAGAATACTATGCAGTGTTTAAGGGAAGTAAGTTACAAAATGTATGCCCGAAAGGAACACTAGTTCTGAAACTATTTTACTGAAGAATCAGCAGATATTAAGATCTCAAAAAGTTCTTTATATTTGGGAATTAAGACAATGGGCTTTAGCTTCAAAAAACAGGACGGAAGAAAAAAATGTTTGGAATCAAGAGTTTCATTTTTAAATAAATATAAAGTTGTTAAAAAAGAGAACATAATTATATAAACCGGTTTTTCAGATATGGGCTTTTAGCAAAAGTGGGGATATAAGAATAAGGGACGATGGAGTAAATACAGTAATTAAAAAAAAACTGGAAGGGGGATACGTCACGTTATTGTTCATGCTGAAAATATAAATGGATTTGTGAGACTGCATTCGTAATTTTTTAATGTAATAAGAAAATAGGTGATTTTCACGATAATATGAATACCGTAAATTTTGAGACGTGGTAAAGATCAACTTATTGCAAACTTAGAAGAACCATCCTTAATAATACTGGTTAACGCAACTTATCATAGTCGTCTAGGAGGAAAAATTTCCGAAAAAAGCTGGAGCTCAAAGCGTCTTTTAGAATTGCTTGGCAAGATTAGCATTCTTTTTTTCAAATAATCTGTTAAAAGATGCTGTTTGAAATTTGGTAGGAAGCAAACAATGCCGGAAAAAAAATTATTATTTGGATAAGTGCCTTGTGGAGCATGGTCATTGTGTGCTCAGGCTACCACCCTATCATTGTTAGAGACTAAAAGACGTTATGACGAACCTATTGTAAAACCACAGGGTCGCCTGCTGAGGTTTTAAATGTATGGAATAACGTAGTAGAAAATGTACCGCAACAGCACTGGCAAAATTACATAAACCACAGAGAGAAAGTTATTTCTGAGGCATGAGAGGTAGAAAATAAATTGGAACCCAAACTAACCCAATCATCGAACCAATGGATAGGCATCAAATAAATCCGACGAAGAACTATCTTTTTCAGAAAGCGAAAGTATTGATCAAGAAAATATTTAGATTTTGAACTTTTAAAATCACGTTATTTTATTTCATTTATCATACCGTTATTAAATACTACTATTCCTTTTTAGAATAATTTTGAATGTTTCTTTACAGTTAGTTTACTGTGTATTTATAACAGGGCCATTGCTAATTTATTTCTCACCATTTTGTAGGTATTTTATTTTCTTACACACATTCCTGCTTTGGATAGAATTACATTTTATAACTAACATCTATTAAAAATGTAGAATTTCCTTCGTAATTCTAGTTTTTCCCTGGAAATATTTGTAGTCATATTCCACCTAAATTCGAAATCCATTACTCTGTTTGGATGTTCTAGTTTGTAAATATGCTTTGTGGAACTTTTAGGGCCTGGACGCATTTTTAATTATGTTAATTCTTGATTCCTTGATCCGTGAAAACCTTATATAATTTAAGATTTATAAAATGATGTTTCTGAAGAGATGGCAGTGTGCTTCTGAATGCTCTTAATTAAAGTAACTTGGATGGTCCTAACAATTATTTTTATATAATATAATTTACTTAGTTATATATTACTACCACATAACAGCATATAACGTCCATATAAATTCATATAAGTTTAAAGATATTCTAAACAGTTCGATCACTCCTTTGATGTTCTTCTAAAAGCCGGCTTTTTTGGATGCGGTCGTTAATCACTTGTTATCTCGTATCAATCTACTGCGAAGCGGAAGCACTGTCCGGTGGAGCCAGCAGTTGATCCACCCCCTAGTGCCCTAAGAATAATGGATTAGATGTCAGCCATTTGACTTGACAAGTTCCTAACCTAATTTTGCTTGTGTTTTTTATGGCAATGACGCACACACTAAAGGGAGATCATACGGCACACGACGAGCGGTGTGTGTGCGAAGATGTTGAATGACACGGTTCTTGAATAGCTGTAGGTTATAATTTGGGGGAAACAGATGTCCTGGAAGTGAGTTCCACAGCGATGCAGTGCGCCTGACAAAGGAGTTCTTGTAAAGCGATGTTTTAGGTGTTTCCAGTTTTACACCGAACAGGTGCGATCTTGCCGTCTGTCGTGACTGTCTGATACGTTGCTGGCGGCGGGATGAGTCGAGCCAATTCCTGGGAACATCTGCCGTGAAAATATTTGTAAAACAGGGATATCTCGGCCACATGTCTGCGGTGTTTCCAGGCTATCCAGGTTCCGGGTCGCCGACGAGACGCACAGCTCTTCTGAATGGAATCCAGCAGCTTTAGGATGTCCTTCGGTGCGGCACTCCAGATGTGTGAGCAATATTCTTAGCATGGTCTAAGCTTCTGCGAGACTGATTTTGCGATGTTAGCAACGCCAACGTGGTCATGCCAGGACATATTGATTGCTGTTGACCGAGACACCCACTAGTCCGATTAACGTGGATGAAGGAATGGTCGATTCTACTATAATGATGTCAGGGCCCGTCGTATTGGCTTTCTTGGTAAACGTGGCCGCTTGGGTTTCTGCTGTATTGAACTGGACCAAATTTCTGTCGCCCCAAGTTCGAACCCACCCCAGGTCTTGATTAACTACTTTAATCTGCTTCTGTCTGCGGTGATATGCCTCAGTCGCTGGTAAAGTTTTATCCGATCTAAAGTTGGCGACAAGGGTACTGTCATCTGCAAAATTGTAAACAGGACTATTGGTTTCGATCATTAAGGTCAAGTAGCCGCATACGTTAATTCAGTAAAACGACTGGTACTTCCAAATGATATTAAAACTATATAGTAACTAGGCTACACTGATATCTATTATATTAAAATACATTTCAGAGCACCTAAGCAACTTAATAGGAACACACTCTTAATAATAAGGTTATGGATATGCCGGTTTGCTGTGAATCGGATAAAATACAATCGATTCATTTTACATTAAGATCGCTAGACTCGAACGGATAGTTAAGTTCTTAAGGATTTAGCTGGATTCAAAACTAACGTGGGAAGCTAATGTAAATCATCTTGCTAAGTGGTTGAGCAAGAACATCTACCCAATCAAAAATCTGTGGACGCTTATGTCCAGGAATGTGCGTATCACCGTCTACATCCAATCCTTTGTGCTGGGTGTCCCCGGAACAACGCCTTTATTTGTAATAACATTCTTAGATATTTCTTTGCTTCTACTTTTTAACTGTCTTTATGCACGCTAATATCAATTTAATGAGCTACTATCATTGATTTGTATAAGAGTGGATAAGCAATAAATAGACCAAACATGGCAAATTTACGACCGCGAAATGTAAACAAAGAGATTTCTATTTGGACTTGCGCATTAGAAAATTAGTAGGAGCTAGTTGTTGCACCGTGAAGGTAAATAGGCAGGCTCGGACTTCGAAAGTGATTATTTCACCAAATATTCGGTAGAGGAGTCTTGCCGATTGTGAAATGGGCCCCGGTTAGCATAGTGAAACAAACAATAAGGTATAAATAAGTAATACTTATAATAATTAGACTTACTTGAAATAGGAAATCCCGGGTATTTTGCCTCGAATCGAACTAGAATTATTAACTCAAAACGCCGCGCCGTCAAAACGAAAACACGTCAAAGACAAAAGCCAAGTTCGATCCTGACCGACGCCTGCTGAGACGGCAAGTGTTTTAGTGCGCATGATAAAACGGTATCTTCTTTGTTTATGTTTTTCCATTTTGCGTCGATTTTGTCATGCGCGGAAACCTGTTTTTTCGCCCATAGGTTGCCACTTTTGAATAGTGCGACAGGCGGCTATTGCTTATCCACTCCTATACAAATCAATGGCTACTATATATATAATACTAGAACATGGGACTATATGATTATTAATTATAGTAGAACCTCAAGAGCCGTGGAAGAACCAACCCACATTGGAATAAAGGTTCTTGACGTTTTACACAGTAAATCAATTCATGAATACAATAAGGAATTATTTTATATGTAAAGCCTTTTATAATGAAGAGAAATTTGTTTTAAATGATTTCCGTCACTAATAATCTGTCAGCACCTACCCGAATTATGGTGCTTATGTTTAGTAATGTATGCATACCTATGCTTGTAGTATTTTTTAATAATTTTTAGTTATTTAATATTATTGATGTTATTTTGCATAATTTTATTTTATTATTTATTTAACATGGAGGTATATATTTTAAAAGTGTAACTAAATTAAATGAGCTTAAATAATCGTAAGGCTTAAGTGGATATCGAGACTTATTATATATATTGACTTGGTGAAAATACGTTATTTATGCATGTACCACCAATAAATATTCATTCATTCACTCAATGCGTGTTTGTGCTCTACATATTTAAAAATGTTAATAACAGCTGTAGCCAATCAATCCGTTCTAATACACAATGTGTCAATAAGTCTATATATGTTATTATTATAAGACCACTTAACTCTGATCACACACTGAGCTAATTTACGCTTATTCTGAACCTAGTGGAGTACATTTAGGTATATTTAAAATATGTTGTAGAGACTCATAGTACTTTTGAAACATAATATTTAGGAGTCAAAGTTGGAGACTTGCTATATTTTGATGAGCGTTGCAAATAGGTTATTATTAGTTTTATAATTTTTTATTACATAATTTATTTCTAGTGCCACTGGTATCAAGAATGTGCCCAAGTGACACTTACAAAGTTTACAAGCAGGGATCCAATGTTAGAATAGACACCACACTGTTGGGCTTTGATCACACTAGTTGGCAACGTGGAAATAGAAGTTATGTCTTTCAGGGTCAAAGTGAGTAAGGAATGTTTATTTTAGTAGAAATTATGAATATGAATTTTAACGCTACTGGAATATTAACCAGAATACCAATGATTTTTTTTTTTCAATTTGAGTTATATTGCTCTGGAAGTAAAAAATGTGCTTAATTACCTATCTGACAGACGAATGAACTTTTCGCTGTCAATAATGCCACATACAAAACTCGCTGTTAGTAGCAATTTATTATAATAATTGACGCTAACTAAGATTGAAATAGTATAGCGTATGGGAGGTTGTCAATGGACAATTCGGCCATTTCTGTCACTCATTTTTTGAAAATTAGTTCATCACCTACTATATTTAGAAAACATGCAATAAAAAACATTAATACTTGTGCACTTGTGAATGAAAAATGTTTGTATCATACAAAAAGGTAGAATAGTGAAAATGTTAATGTTCAGCTCAAGGGGGCATTGTTCATCTGAAAATTTTTATAACTGAAGTTGTTTGCATGCGAAAAGATCATAGACGGAGAGTATTTTTAATGTTATGTTTTAATGTGTTTAATTCTTGTGCATATTGGTTTTCTGTTAGGTATCGCCCATTTACCTAATATGTCAAAAATAGTAATATGTACTCTCTATATTCTACCTTGGTTACTGGCAATTTAAGGAAGTGTCTGTGCATTATTTTTTGTAATTTCAATAACCACGATAAAAATAGACGGAAAACGTCAATGACAGCTAAGTTATGGAAATTGAATATTGCTCTCTTTTGTTTGACATTATAGTAGTTTAATTGACGATATCTAATATACAACCAATTTCCATTAGATTAATTCAGGTTTTCAGAACATAAATTTACACATATCTGCAGCTCAGTACTTTATACTCAGTATTAGTTAGTATTTATAATTCAACAGTCCAATAGTCGATCATGTTTATAGCGCAAAATTTAAATTATTACTATTATTTAGTTTCAAAGTATATAGGACTCAAAAAAATTAAGATGTTATTTAAGTATAAAAAGTTAGTTTTTAAAAATATATTCCCTTGGGTGCCCCTCTGAATTTTATAAACAATTAATGAGTGGACATGGGTATACATTGTGTGAACAAGTACGGCCCGGAAAATACAAGCAGTTTGCTTCCAAGTTAAATTGCGTTTATTTTATACTATGCAGAACAGAATCCGGATGGTTTTTCAAATGACAGTTATTCAAACGACAGTTCTTCGAACGACATTTCTTCGAATGGACAGTTCCTCGAAAAGACAATTCTTCGAATCGACAATTTTTCGAATGTGTAATTCATGGAATGAACCATTTTTCGAATCTTTAATTTAGTTTGGGTTAGTCCCTTTTGCCGTTTTAGCAAAATTTCTGCATGGTACGTGGTGTTTCTACACCACGTACCGCTACCTTCTGGTAGCATTCTTGCCTGTCATTCTGGCGCTGCGGGTTCGTTTCCCGTCTGTCGCGACAGATATTTTGTTTATTGTTTTGTATTAATTTATTTGGGTTAGTTTGGGTTATCCTTGGGTTAGTTTTGGTTAGCACTTGGTTAGTTCTTGTTGATTGAGCCCCCGTAGCGAGCGAAGCGAGCGGAAGCACAGCTTATACCGTACCGAATCAGTTGTTTAACTCTCCACGTGTTTTGAAGCAATAAAATCCAACCAATAGGAGCATTTTCGTCATATTCTGGGCATCTGCAACGAGCCGAATTATATGAGGGCGACTTCGTCTATTTATGAATAACAGTACCGATCTGGTGTCCAATGTAATGTTATATTTTTCTATTACGACAGTTTGCCGAATCGAAGAGACATGAACGGATGCCGCACCTGGTTGAGTCGGAAACTGAACACACCGCACAGCGTTGGACTCTCGATTTTTTGACAAGAAGCAGCAGGTTACGTTCTTAGATTGGATTGTTTGCGTGTTATTATTTGTTCTCGATTATGTATTTATTTAAGTGTGTTAACTTTTTGGACATTTAATCATTAAAGTGTTTTCATTGTTAACCATGGTCCTACGTTGTTTTGTCTGCAAAGGGTACAAGAAAACCAATCCAGCTTCAGGATATTTTAGTTTTCCGAAAGATGAAAGGTTGTAAGTATATGTTTACATTAAGTATTGAGATTAAAGTATAGTTCATTCATATCACATTGCATGGTAAATTAATATTCTTCGTCGATGATGGTTTGGCTCACTTCTGCAGGAAGTTTAACTTTTTAAACTTGAGACATAAAATTGTAGTTTTGTCTAGCCTCTTAGCATCCCATAATAAAGGCAACCAATTTAGAACCGTCACACTAATATTGCAAAGGTTGTATGTAAATTTAATTAGAAATAAGTAGTGAACAATGTCACATACCTACAACTATATTATTATAAATGGCTTCGAGGCGTTTGACGCGATCACATTTTTGATAAAATTTCTGCCCGTAGTAATCTTTCGAAAACGGCAATCTTACTTTGCGTTCGAAAAACACACAGAAATTTTTCTACAGCCGCATTTTTTAAAATTAAATACACATTTTCCTCTATACTTATTCTGAAATTTGCAAATGACTGTCAGTTTGACATATTATGTTCGAGCTTCGCATATTAGAACGAGTGCCAGCAACAAACTAACAAACGCATGACTGTCATTTATTTATCTTCGCTTTCCATGACCATTCATAGCATGCTAGACGGAAAAAGTGAGAACTTTCTTTTCCATGTTCGCGCTAGAGCGCAAAATAAGGACCCACAGCATTCGTCGATTTTGCGATTTCATTTGAATTTAGTAATTAGTTATTTTGCGCACGGCTGTAGAAAAAATTGATATTCTATGTGCATATCAAAATATTTATATATTTATTTACACGTATAAACACCATATTCATGGTTATGCATAAATGATTGATCATTCTCGATCACGTATACCAGATATCTTTTTTTATCAATTTCACTTACATATCATGTTTAATTTAATTTACTAAAAATGTAAACTAAATTAAATCCAGTCCGTCTCTGTTGAGTTCCAGCTGGCCATTAAAACCTAACATTTTTAATGTATTAAGGGCATGCGCGGAAAATGAGGAAAGCATGAAAAAGTCAAATCTGGATTCATCGACATCAAAGGAGCCGACGTAGAGTTAAATAACTGATTCGGTACGGTATAAGCTATGGCGGAGGGCCATGCAAAACCTTAACAACTTTAATAAACTACGTTAAAATTATCTTTATGTTTTCTCTAATTTAATATTTTCGAAAAACGGTCCTTTCGAATATCTGTCTTTCGGAAAATTGTCATTCGAAAAACAGTCCTAGATTCATGCAGAACATGGAGAATCCTAACTTTCCTCGGTTTTTATTGTTACATATTCTCCAAGTTTGAATAGAACCCAACAATAAAATAAAGTTAAGGTTTCATTTATGATATGAAGTTGCTAGGTCTCAATATTAAGATGCACCCTGTGGAAATAGAAAGATTTACAAAAAAATAATTTTATCAACTCAGAAACAGAAACTCTTAGTGACTGGTTACATTATCGCAAAGACGACGGTTCTGCCTTGATAAAGTAATGGTTCAGCCTCGTGTTGCCAATAGAAAATTACTATGTTAAAGAAAAACGTGGGTGGGACCACACTGGAGTTGAGCACACTCATTAATTATTTATAGAATTTGTTTAATATTTGGAAGGTAGTTATTATACTTTACTGTAGTCGTCGCAGTACGGTCGTCATCACTATGCTATTGAAAGAGTAGATGGCATTGGTAGGACCTCCTAATATTTTTTGCAATTTTCATGAGTACAATTTAAGAGAAATTATATTATTTATATCTATTCGATTGTTTGTGATTCTATTCATCGTGTAGTGTAGTTATCCTGGTGTAAGATGGCCAAAAATATGAAGGAATTGGGTGCACTTGTCGACAAGATGCAATCCGTGTTTGATCGCATTCTCTCTGAAACGGACATTAAAAATAAGGATCAAAATCGTCTTCGATTATCAATGGCAGGCGGTTCTTCAATTAGCAACGTATCTGAAAATTTCTGAGGAACTACAATCACTAATAGATGATCTACAAGCCCTTGAAAAGAATTCTATTAACAAATCTAGAGAATCAGATGATTTGCAAATTCGCAACAACAATTTCATATTTCTCATATATGGGGTTCAAGGGCAAGAGCGAGAGAGCAGTGTATATGATGAGGTTATTTCTATTGCATCTGATTACCTAAATATAACAAATCCAAAAAACGAATTTAAAGCAGTGTTACCGCTTGGGATTTAAAAAAGACCCGTCGAAAAATAGACCGATTGTTGTTTACTTTGTCTATCGATGGGGGCGCGATGATATTTTCTACCAAAAAAAGAAGTTGAGAGGCTCAGGATTCCTGATAACAGAAATGTTGACGGATTCTAACCGTAAAATTTATAATAGTGTTCGTTCGACTATGGGCAACGCGGTGTGGACCACGGCCGGTTCTGTATACATTTTCCACAACAATCGGAAGATAATAGTGAAAACGGAAAAAAATTGGAGTCAGATACAAGAACATATGAATAACTAGTGACATTTCGTTATTGCGACCTCATCTGCTCTAGAATTGTCTGACTGCAAGTTTTATACGAGTATTAACTTTTCTCTTCGCACTTTTAAAATCTTAGATCATAACATGGCTTAGAATGTTATTTTAATTTTACAATTCGTTCGACCGATGATTGTGGACTAGTATTTTCATCATAAATTTTCTTGTTTTGTGGCCACTGGTATTAACAAACCCATGCATACAACATACCTATGTATATATATTAATCTTGACTCGCTACAACAGTATCTATTGTTATTTAGATCACATTTCACCTACTAACAGCTTAGCTACTGGTATTAACGAAAACTTGTCGTATCTACATTGTATTTTTGACACTCATGTGCGCTTTTCATTAAAAAAATAGTATTCACATATACCTATATTATGTTCTCATACCTCCAGTTAGGTGTAATGTTCTAAATTTCTAGGATACATCAGTTCAACTACTTTTATTATTTCGTATTCATATTTATTTGCCAAGTGCCACCAATGATTATAACTCTGTTTTGGTATTGTGTTTGCTAGTGGCTATTCAAATGACTTTGTGCTGACTAAGGAATACTATGCATGGTTTAATTTGATTCTTTTTTCACGATTAATTATTTTTCATGTTAGGAGTTTGTTACATTTAAGATTATAATTTTTTTGTATGTTAGTGGCAAGATTTGGAGCTACTCCCTCTTATATTATTTCTGCATAGATAGATTTTGATTTGTTTTCCTTCTCTTTCCCCTTCAATTCTTCTCCTATTCCTTCATTCTCCTAACCAATAATTTTCCTTATGTTAACCCAAACTAACTTATTTATTTATTTTTGTTATTTTAAATGACGTTTAACATCTCACATACTAATGTCCGTTCAATTCTGGTGCGAATTTGGGTGCATTTCGGGATTATTATTTTGATAAGGAATACGATATTGTTGGCGTGACTGAGACCTGGCTGAACTCTAAAATTTCCAGTAACGCTATTTCTCTGGAGAATTGTGTGCTCGAAAAAAATTATAGACGAGGAGGCGGAGTTGCAATTTACCTTCGTAGCCAACATATGTATGAGGTTTTGCTTAGTGAGAGTGATGATTGTATGGAGAGCATATGATTGAAGATTTTTATTAACAAAGAAAGTTCTATTGTCGGTGTAATATATCGGAAACCAAACTCAGACTATAATTTATTTATCAACAGGTTTGAGGATACATTGGTTAAATTTTTTTTCTCAGTATGATCATATATTCTGCTTGGGGGATTTTAACATAGATCGTTTGAAATTGGGTAACTCGAAAAGCGATCAACTACTATCAATGACTGAACAGTTTGGTTTTGAACAAATCATTTCAAATCGTACCAGAGTGACTGAAAATTCTGTGTCGCTTATAGATTTAATTTTCACAAATTCAGAGCATATAGTAGATAGAGGAGTGTCAGATTATCACATTTTGGACCACTTATCCATATATTGTAGTATAAGCTGTGTCAGTTTTCAAAAAATTCCAAAGAGAATATATTTTAGAAGGTACCCCTTTTAATCAGATTTATGAAATTCAAAATATAGATGATAAAATACGCTACTTAACTTCGAAGATACTGATGTTTATGCTCCGGTTATGCATCAAACAATTCGTAATAGACCATATCAGTCCTGGCTCACTGACAATATTAAACGAATGCATAAACTTAGGTATAAGGCTTGTCGTGATGTTAAAATCATTAGATCACCAGCCAAATGGCAGTATTTCAAACAACTTAGGAATCTGACTACAGCAGCAATTAGAACTGAGAGAAAAGTTTATTACATGTACCGGTTTCAAAATATTTCAGTCAGAGAGAAGTGGCAAAAGATTAATTAACAAGGTGAGACCTTCCAAGTCTCGAGAAATTCCGGATAGGCTCAAGCTTGTAAATAAATTTAATTCCTTTTTTTAGAAATTCCGTAAATGTTAACGCTTCACCTAATGACAATATTTTGCAATTTTACATGAACAATACAAAAGAGAGTGTAGAGTCTTTGTTAACATTTAATACCGTGAGTAACGATGAAGTTTTTAAAATAATACGGCAAATTAAAACTAAGGCCATTGGTAATGATCAGCTTAATATTCTTTGTTGTCCACATATTATAGAATACATTACTCATATTCTAAAACTGAGCTTTATCCACAATACCGAAACAGAATTTTTGCACTCGACGCGCGTTTCGCTAACCATGTTAGCATCATCAGGAGATGATTAAAACTAAAATTAAAATCTACCTAACTGCCATTTATACTACTATTTGCTCAATCAAGCGGAACTAAAAAGGACCAATCCTGGAATCCCACTAGTCACGCTGGATTAACCAATACAATGGACTATACGGAATAGGCCCTCCATCTCTATTTAAACTATTCTTACATTTAATAATTTCCATACTTTCATATGCGTCTAATAATCTCCTATCAGTTATATTATGAATTAATTTTAAATTTTTTATTGTTATTCTATGACTATTATCAAAAGCATGCTCGGCAACACTTGATTTTTCTGTTCTACCATACTTTAAATGAGCTATATGTTCTTTGAATCTCGTCTGTATAGATCGTCTAGTTTGCCCAACATATTTTTGGTTACAATCCATACATCCAATTTCATATATTCCACTTCTTTCTAACATTTCAATTTTGTCCTTTGGACCACCTAATAGTTTCTTAATGTTAAACTGAGTCTGGTATACTAATTTTAAACCTACTTCCTTAAAAACTTTTTGGAGTCCTCTAGTATACTGAGGATTATACGGTATCGAAACATATTTTGTATTTTCATCCTGATTAACGAAAGAAGTGGAATCACGAATGGTCTTTCTAAACAAATGTCTGTTAATTAGTCTATTTATTAAGTTAGTATTGAAACCATTAACTTCCGCTATATTCCTAATTGTTTCCTTTTCCTTATTAAATCTTTCTCTGCTAAGCAGAGCTCTTAGGATGAAAATACAAAATATGTTTCGATACCGTATAATCCTCAGTATACTAGAGGACT
The DNA here is from genome assembly GCA_016904865.1 of Pissodes strobi. Classification (NCBI taxonomy): domain Eukaryota; kingdom Metazoa; phylum Arthropoda; class Insecta; order Coleoptera; family Curculionidae; genus Pissodes; species Pissodes strobi. The sequence goes on from JAEQML010056970.1 coordinate 13,079, forward strand.
CCAAAAAGTTTTTAAGGAAGTAGGTTTAAAATTAGTATACCAGACTCAGTTTAACATTAAGAAACTATTAGGTGGTCCAAAGGACAAAATTGAAATGTTAGAAAGAAGTGGAATATATGAAATTGGATGTATGGATTGTAACCAAAAATATGTTGGGCAAACTAGACGATCTATACAGACGAGATTCAAAGAACATATAGCTCATTTAAAGTATGGTAGAACAGAAAAATCAAGTGTTGCCGAGCATGCTTTTGATAATAATCATAGAATAACAATAAAAAATTTAAAATTAATTCATAATATAACTGATAGGAGATTATTAGACGCATATGAAAGTATGGAAATTATTAAATGTAAGAATAGTTTAAATAGAGATGGAGGGCCTATTCCGTATAGTCCATTGTATTGGTTAATCCAGCGTGACTAGTGGGATTCCAGGATTGGTCCTTTTTAGTTCCGCTTGATTGAGCAAATAGTAGTATAAAAGGCAGTTAGGTAGATTTTAATTTTAGTTTTAATCATCTCCTGATGATGCTAACATGGTTAGCGAAACGCGCGTCGAGTGCAAAAATTCTGTTTCGGTATTGTGGATAAAGCTCAGTTTTAGTGCATGTTGCCGAAGGTTCCAAACCCCAACATAATTACTCATATTGTTAATCAATGCATTTTGCAGTCGTATTTTCCTGAAGAATGGAAAAAAGCCATCGTTACTCCACTTCCCAAAGTAAACAACCCTAATAGCATGAATCAATTCAGATCAATTAGCTAACTCCCTACTCTATCTAAAATTTTGCAGAGAATCCGAGAAGTACAAGTTCGTAACCATGTCAACTTTAATAATATTTTGCCATTAAAACAGTCCGGGTTTCGACCGGGATTTGGTTGTGCTACTGCAATGGCCGATGTGATTGATGATGTTTTCCGTGCTCGGGATAGTAGTAAAATAACAGCATTGATTTTATTGGATTTTACTAAAGCTTTAGACTTCATAAATGAGAAAATAATAATATCAATTTTGCATTATATAGGATTTTCAGAAAGCGCTTCAAATATTACAAACTTTTTTTTTATCTGTCAGATGTCAATGCATGGAAGTAGGCAGTGACATCTCCGATATTTCTTGCACGTACTCTCGAGGGTACCTCAAGGCAGTATACTCGGTTCACTTCTATTTAGTATATATACTAGCATTTTTCATATGTACCTGAAATTTTGTTGTTATCATTTTTATGCAGATGATGCTCAACTGTACTTTACTTTTGACCCGCTAGATGTTGGAGTTGCTGTTAATAGCATCAATTCTGATATGGACTCCTTGTTTAATGTATCTGATAACCATTTATTACAGCTTAATCCCAATATATCTTTAGTGATGCTTTTCGATAGCAAAAATAATCTAGAACAAACAAATAATTATCTCGATATAACAATAAATAATCAACCTCTGCCCGTAGTTGATAAAGCTAAAAGTTTGGGTTTGACTTTGGATTCGAACCTTCGATTTAAACACCATATATCATCCATTTTGAAGAAGGCTTTGAAATTAATTTATTCTCATAGACATTATTTTCGATAAAAATTTAAAAAACACTTGTGTGACTCTAGTTCCCTCGCATCTAAATCACTACGATAACGTATATGGCCCATGCTTGGATAATTTCGATAAACGTAGAATACAGAAACTTCAAACAGCTGTATTCGATTTATTTTTGGTATAAGAAGAAGGCGAGGAGTATCACATAAACTCACTGAACTGTCATGGCTTAATATGTTCAACAGACGTAGTCTACATGCTGTTTGTTTATAAGATTATTAAATTTAAGACACCTCAGTACCTCTACAATAAAATTTATTTTCGAACAGATGTACACCATTTAAATTTACGTAGAAACACCATCACAATACCGAGCCATAGAAATGAATATTTTAAGAGATGCTTTTCATACAATGTTCCCTCGTGCTTGAACTATCTGCCATTTAACGCTGCCGACCCTGCACTGTCATGTCGGAAATTTAAGGCCAAAGTCTCTCGATATTTGTTTGAGCATCAATAGTTTCTCCTTTTTTTAATCCTTTCCCCTTTCTTTTATACTCCCTCCCACATATCATTTCCATGTTAGTTTAGGTAATAGTCAATAATTACTAGTACCAGGCCTATTTTTATATTATTTTTTTTTCTCTTTCTTTAAGCCGCATTGGGAGAACAGAATCTGCCCCTGGGAAGGAGTCTGAAATGTGGGCTTTTACTCACTAATTGTTCTTCTTAGATTGTGTTGAGTAATTTTGTTTTTAGAGTATTTAGAGTGATTTATATATTATGATGCAATCATTTTGAGTAATAAGCTTTATTATTATTATTATTATTATTATTATTATTATTATTATTATTTTTATTATTATTTTGAAACTTTTGACCTCAAATGTTTGTGGCCAAAAGTATTTTAAGTTTAAGCAAAGATCTACAAAATAGGGAAACTTAATTCACAATTCAATCAAAGCTAGAGCTAACACGATTAATAAAAACTATCGAAAAACGGGTAATTATTTCACTACTTATACAAGAAGCTTAACACAAAAAGTAACATGAATTCAAAAACGACATGGACATAAGCACCTTAGCGTTTTTCGATTACTATATAGCTGAATATGCAGAAGTTGACGTCATACACAGGATGGCTTCGCATTCATAATCTATTTAAGCTCTAATATACTGGCATTCTAAAATACGCTACAAATTTATTCTCGTTTTTTGTAAGATGGCACATGGAGAAAAATATCATTCATGGTAGTTTCGGCTAGTTTGAGCTTAGCATAAGATTTGAAAAACTGCACATTCTTGATTTTATTCAGTGCATGTTACAATGAATTTAAGCGCCACAACAACTGAAAGCCATCGAACAAAAGTTGCCATTTCTCTATTAAGTATGTTCAGGTGCAATATCGCTAAGGTAAAGGGCCGTAATCGCGGCTGTCTGGTAGCTATATTGCTATCCTCTTTTTACATCTTCGTTGTTGTAAATATACTCAAAAAAAAACAACGAATAAATTAGTTTACTGTCTCGTTACATGATTGTATCTTGACATAAATAATGTGTTCTAACATAAATGAAAGTAAAATCCCTTACAGCTTAAGGTGCAGGCCTTCCAGCTGTGTAATCCATTGGCCCTAGAGTCGGTGGTGTTAGGGCTAATATGTTAGATACGTATTAGTTATTAATATGAATATGTTTATTTGTTAAGTACGACAATAGGTACGCCATTTTGAAAGTAGTAACAATAAGAAACCACATCAAACATTAACAGAATTAATAATTAATAATCTCATAAAAATGCAAACATATAAGACAAATAATAAAATGCAATTCCATGTTCTAATGAAAACAAAATAAGTCTTTCAAATCCAATTAGCCAAATTAAGTAATTGATACTACATGGCGTTGTTTTTATTTGCGTTTATAAATTAATCTTAAACAAACATATTGGCAATACGGTATATTAAGATGCTAGTTTCAAAATTCCATATTTTTTCGCACGAGAACGAAATTAGGAAACGATCCGCTTGCGAGGTTTCCTACCGTGCGAATGCGCTAAATGTCGTAAAACGTGTATTTTACACTATGTTCTCTATTTTGCAGTTTTTTTTTTAATCAAAAACATTAATTTATTCTGGTCCCATTCAGCAATTGCGCGGCCATCTTGTCATTGTTGACGTTTTTATTAGTAGAAATCCCATTCAAAGCGGTGTCGCAATTTTTGCTAGTGGGCATGAAACCATTTTGAACACAAAATAGAAAAAACTAGTTTTGCAATAGTTTGGTGACGCCGTGTGCGATACAAATGCGTACCATCATTTTATAATAAAATACTGTTAAGATAATCGCAATGCTAAAATTTCTCCGTCGCTTAAAATAGCCCCAGGAACGTCTCCCTACGAAGCGGTACGGAAACTAAATTATCCTGAAAAATGCAAATAAATAAACGATATTAACAAAGTTAACATGAATATCAGCAGAGGGCTCTGGATGACCGTAGTACTTTCAAACACTAACAGAGGGATGCTATTTTTCAAGCGCCGGCGGCGACTTGTTAGGAAACAAGTTGACCTTGACCACTTTGTCCGGATTTCGTTTGCCATTGTAGTTATGATATTATTTTATAATAAAACGATAAATCTAGTGTTTCTTATAAACCGCCAGTCCGTTGCAAAAATTTTAATATAAACCTAATTTACGTATACATTATTGGTCATCTGGAATGATTAATTTGATTTTGCCGATAAACTCTTGTTAATTAAAAGGACATTTTGCAAATAATTTGCTGTTCAATTGAAATGATGAATTAACTTTTGTTATAATCTTCTGGTTAATTGAAGTAATCAATGAAATTTGGCATAAAACTGTTGCTAAATCAAGATTACCAATTGATTTTTCTCATAAACTGATATTCAATTGAAACGATGAATCTAGTGTATCTTACAAATCGCCAGTCAATTGAAACGACACTTATATTAAATTTTCATATAAACTGCAGGTGAATTGAGAAGGTAAATCTAATTTACCTATAAATTATTGGTCATCTGGAATGATTGAATTTTGCTAATAAACTCTTGTTAATTCAAACGAAATTTTGCACATAAACTGCTGCCCAATTCACACGATAAATTAACCTTTCATATAATATGCTGGTCAACTGAAGTAATCAATGAAATTTGGCATATAAACTGTTGGTCAATCAAAGCGATAAATTGATTTTTGTGATAAACTTATGGCACTTAAGCACCCCACGCTTTTTAAAATAAAATTATATTTTTGAATCACTTTATTCTATTTTATAATTTTTTAGATCGGTTTCGATCAAGGCGTGTTTTTTTAGTTTTTTTAAACTATAATTTATTTTGCACTAATAATTTAGGTAGCAGAAAAGTTTCTAAACATTTACGCAACCCCTTTAATAATTATTAAATGAATCAATAGTTGTGCCTGACAAAAAATGTAACTTTATAATAAGATATGTACAACTATGATTTTTTTTCTCGTAAGTTTAGTGCGGTTTCGATTAGATGCGACATTGCGACCGATAAACTGCAAAATATATTTTTTTTTGTTTTGTGTAGCAATCTCATTGGCAAGAAAGTGAAAATATTAAAAAGTTGACGAAGATGCAAATATTTACACACATTATGTTTCTGAAAAGGGTAAGCATTACTAACAAAAGTTGTGACATATTATTTTTTGCTCTATTTTTTGTTTTTAAGAAAATGTTTGGTAAGTTGATATGTTAAATTGGGAATGTGACTTGTCTTAACCTAAATATATAGCGTGAGCTGGGTCATGCGACGGGGAAAAAAATACAAGACATTTAATTATACATTGCACTTGTTGTGTTTATATTTGGAAAGTAAGAAAACGGAATAAAATTAAAATAGAAGTGAAATAAAAGTCATGTCCACTGCGAGATTATGGCCTACTTCTTCAACTTAAAATTAAAATGTTTTTCTGTAAACAAAACAAAACCTCTTAAAATTTCAAAAATTTTTAAACCAAGTTTAAGCTGTATTGTTGCTTAAAACATTAAAAAAATTATATCAACAATACATGTATTGCAAAGTGCTTTATAATATTAAATTTAATCTGAGTATAAAATTGAAGTTAACGCATCGACCTACCAAACGCTGATGTGTATAGAAAAAAAAATTTCTCTCAAATTAATTTCTACAGTTTAGCATTTTATAATTTATAAAATGATTTTAGGTAGATATATCGAGTTATACTCTAAAATAGCCATAGCACGAAGCTCCCAAGAAAAACGATGGGAAGCAAAATGTGTGCATTTTATATTTATTTAACAAATTGCACTTTTAAAATCGGTTATAGTAGCCGCAGCATACCGACGCCTGCCATGCAGCCACGTATTGCAGAAGACGCCGCCGCCGGTTACGTCCTTTTTTAATAATTATAAAAAGCTAATATTCCACTCGCATTTTTTCTTAAGAATTTCATACGACCTTCTCGATGCCAAAATCGAATTCGGCATTCCCAAAAACTCCCTCGTAAAGTATTCGAAACGAAAAATAACATCCACCTACGAAATTCCCTATTTTGTGGCTAAATATGAAGAAAATGCTCATTTTTAAGACGAAAAAGATATTTTATCGAATACTTACGTTATTTGATGTCCTATCGAAAAATTTTATAGAAGCGTGTCGTTTCGATCGACCCTCAGACGACGCAGACACTGGCCCAAACCGATTTGAGATATCTCTCTCCGCTACGGAGAAAATTGGGAAAATAAGAAAAATTACGTTTAGCCAATTTAAAAAAAACGAAACGTCGTACGTCGTACGATCGAACGAAATACTGCGCGTTAAAGTACCCCAAGAAACCCATCTTTTTGCTATATACCGTTTAGCTATAACGCTTATACCGTATTACAAGAATTACAGCCGATTTAATGAAAATCTCTATTTGTTTATCGTAATTTTTTTTTTGAAAAAAATAGTCAGTTTTTATGTTGCCGTAATAAAAATACATTTTTTAAAAAACAGGGTGGTAAAGAAATTTATTTTTTAAAAATGTCTCCTTTTTTAAATTCCTCCGTTATTTAGCGTTTGACGAAAAATTGTATAAAAACTTGTCATTAATTTTTTTTTTAATTTAATAATTTTTGAGATATTCGCGAATAAGTTGGAAAACAACGTCTTTTTTAAAAAGAGCGATTTTTTTAATTACAACGACCACTATAGATTAAACGCTATCAAAATACATATTTTTGGTAGTAAGTGTTTTTTTTCGTCTGCCCCGTAATTTTCGAGTTAGCTCGTGTTCGGTCTAGGTCGAGCTCACGTTCCCGCCTAATTAATACCTAAGTAAATTAAAATATATAACATACTCCCAAACCTCTAATTTCAAGTTTATTTTATTCTAAAGAAAGAAATGGCCTTGTCAATATCGGAGAATAGTATTCAGATTCTACAAGTATTAATAGCCCGGGAGCCAGCGTCAATTTTTGGTAATTATTTTAGACCGCTTGAATTTAACTTATATAGTGTGTTCACATTTAGACGACCACTAAACCGACCGTCAGCTGAACCGTCAGCGCTGGATTCTACGGCGGGAAGATGGAATACCTACAAGTATTAATAGCCCGGGAGCCAGCGTCAATTTTTGGTAATTATTTTAGAACGCTTGAATTTAACTTATATAGTGTGTTCACATTTAGACGACCACTGAACCGACCGTCAGCTGAACCGTCAGCGCTGGATTCTACGGGGCGGGAAGATGAAATAGTTGTAAAAAAAATGTAATTCGGAATTATTTTAGACCGGTTGAATTTTTTATGATAAATTGTCTATGTTACATAGTTTAAGAAATAAATAGTCAGCTGCGTGCCGGAAGCAACGTTGTACGTCAGCTGGTCATGAGAAGTGGTAATAAAATTGAAAACAATAAAAGATTTATAACCGAGTGAAATGTTTTTACATGACTTAGGTCTCATGTTGAAATATGGAAATAATAGTCAGCTGGGTGCATCGGACGACAAAGACCGTCAGCTGGCGCAATAAAATATCATTACGGTCATACATCCAAGCGGCGCGCGATAGTTTAAGTGGTCCAACTGACCACCTTCGTCTCAATATGCACTCAGCTGATGAGAATTTTTCAATTTTAGTTTATTAGAACTATTATATAGCTAAATTTCAATTAAATATTCATTGATTTACCAAATATACACTAAGGTAAAGTCCACATATCATTAGCGCTTAAAATTCAATTTCCAAAAATATAGTTACGTAAGTTCACATATAAGTAACACATATAACTGAGATTGCTTTCCTTCTATTATTGTTGAAATAATCGGAAAAAAAAAATTACAATGAGTTTATTAAGAATTTTCTTTATCATTGCTTTGATTGTCGTCTGATCAATAATATATTTAAATGTTATCCTGAATGTTTCCTGCCTCTGTTTCACTGTTATCTGTACAAAAGAAATAAAAAAAACTTGTGTGTGCTTAAGACCACCCTATAGAAGTTAAAATTTCAACAAGCGGAGCAAGGCAGTAATAATTAATAATATGAAATATGTATTGCATAATTGTATTTTTTAGTATTGACTTTATCCGAGGGAGCGTTACATAGCCGAGCGTGACAGCTCAGTCTCATTCAACACTCACAAAAAAGTGCTGAGCGCGCCTAAAGAAGTTCTCACTTCAATTACCCGAAGGAGCGTTACATAGCTGAGCGTGACGGCTCAGTTGTTGATTACATGTTTCCTAAAAAAATAGAAAAATAAGTTTTTCATACCTTCAAAGTCTTCATCATTACTTGTGATGCGTGTAAATGAGGGCGGCAATTGATCTACTTCAAACCATTTGAAGAAAATACTTTTCATCTCGTTCTTCCCACTCATAGTCGGATGGCGAGAATTTGGATGATATCGAAAGATACGTGTGACTCCAGAAATGTGCGATATATGATGTTCGGAGAAAATGTTGATGCAGTTCAGATCTGCAAGGCGGGAATATGGAACCATCAATTCCTTTTTCTAAATGCTGTATTTGCTCATTTTTTTTACTGGTAAATGGTTTTGTAAAGGTTTTTATACGAACAACGTTGACGTCAATAATTCTTTCAAATGCATATAATTTACAAACATAATCTTTCAGTGTTGTAAAAAGTTGATTTAAATTACTATGAGGTAGAATTGAAATTTCACTCAAAGCTTGAATATATGTTGGCGGCTTTCGTAAAATATTAAAATCACAGCCCGTTGGCGCATGAAAAGCATTGTCTCATACAACTTCGTGATATTGATGTTTCTTTAATTATTTCCAGTACCGACATGTATTGAAATTTTTAAATTACTTTTAATGAAATTCATAATTGCAAGCATAATCACCAAAATATCAGTACCTGAGCATCTTATTGTCACATGGGCATCAAAATCCACATTGCAAACGTGAAACACAATTTTCGTGTCGACTTCATCGTGACCGGTACATGACAAGTGTGGTTCTATTGTTGTTATTATTTTGTTTTGTTGTACTTCATATTTATAGCAGTGTAGATAATTCACACAAAATTATTTTATTCCCAATAAATGGCGCCATGTAATCCTTTGACCAATCTTCGATATAAATTCAATCAATGCTTCAGAGAAATTCGGTGGACGTATTTGATCTGTTCCATTTATATTTTCCCAACAAGGAAAGGATTACATGGCGCCATTTATTGGAAATAAAATAATTTATGTGAATTATCTACACTGCTATAAATAACCACACTTGTCATGTACTGGTCACGAAGAAGCGGACACAAAAATTGGGTTTCATGTTTGCAATGTGGATTTTGATGCCCATGTGACAATAAGATGTCCAGATACTAACATTTTGGTGATTATGCTTGCAAATATGAATTTCATTAAAAGTAATTTAAACATTTCAATTCATGTCGGTACTGGAAATAATCAAAGAAACATCAATATCACGAAGTTTTATGAGACATTTTGTGCAGAATTATGTTCGTCGTTCCTCTATCGAAAACGCAAAAAAAAAAACGTTTAACACTTTACGAAAGTCGCCAACATATTCAAGCTTTGAGTGAAATTTCAAATCTACCTGATAGTAATTTAAAACAACTTTTTACAACATTGGAAGATTATTGACGTCAACGTTGTTCGTATAAAAACCTTTACAAAACCATTTAGCAGTAAAAATAATGAGCAAATACTGCATTTAGAAAAAGGAATTGATGGTTCCATGTTCCCGCTTGCAGATCTGAACTGCATCAACATTTTCTCAGAACATCATCGCACATTTCTGGAGTCACGCACATCTTCCAATAGCATCCGAATGCTCGCCATCTGACAACGGTTGAGAAGAACGAGGTGAAAAGTATTTTTTCAAATGGTTTGAACGAGATCAATTGCCGCGTAAATTAGAAACATCACAAGTATTGATGAAGACTTTGAAGGTATGAAAAAACTTGTTTTTCTATTTTTTCAGGAAAACATGTCCATCAACATGATTTTGATAAATATTTTTTTTAGTTTCCTTTGTACAGATAACAGTGAAACATAGGTAGGAGATATTCACGATGACATTGAAATAGATTATTCATCAGACGACAATCAAAGCAATGATGAAGATAAATCTTAATACCATAAACTCATTGTAATTTTTTTTTTTTTTTCGATTATTTCAACAATATCTAAATAAAAACTCAATTGTATGCGTTAATTATATGTGAATTTTACGTATCTATATTTTTGGTAAATCTTTTTAATTTTCGAATACCGATTTCAAGAATATCTGAATAAAAAATACTGAATTTTAAGCGTTAATGATATGTGGACTTTAACCTTTACCTTTGATAAATTAATGAATATTTAATTGAAATTTTGCCATATATTAGTTCTAATAAACGAAAATTGGAAAATTCTAATCAGCTGAATGCATATTGAGACGTAGGTCGTCAATCGGACCACTTAGGCTACCGCGCGCCCCTTGGATGTATGAGCGTAATGATACTTTATTGCTCCGGCTGACGGTCTTTGTCGTACGATACACCCAGCTGACTATTATTTTCATATTTCTACATGAGTCCTAAGTCATGTAAAAAAATATCACTCGGTTATAAATCAATTTTTTTTTTCAATTTTATTACCACTTCTCCTGACCAGCTGATGTACAACGTTGCCTCCGGCACGCAGCTGACTATTTATTCTATGTAACATAGACAATTTATCATAAAAAATTCAACCGGTCTAAAATAATTCCGAATTCCATTTTTTTTACAACTATCTCATCTTCCCGCCGCAGCATCAGGTAGCCCAGCTGACGGTCGGTTCAGTGTTTGTCTATATGGGAACATACTATATAAGTTAAATTCAAGCGGTCTAAAATACATGCTAAAAATTGACGCTGGCTCCCGGACTATAACCAGTCCTTTACTCCCCCAACTGCCAGTTTGAATGATGCATTCCTGCCCCAAGGTTAATAAACCTTGTTACTTCCCGATATATCTATGCCGACAGCATACGACACCCCTTTAAAAATGAAATCTGTATTTACCAAGTGCAGATTGTCGTCAACAGAGGGCTAAACATTTTAACTGAATATTTTAAATGAAACTATATCTTTTCGCCATCTATCAGAGTTTTGGTGAGTTACTTAGGTTTGGAGAATTTCGTCCATAAGAATTATCTTAATAGTCTTTTATTATAAAATGGTACCATTTAGAGCTACTGTAAAAAATACATATCGGGTGGACTACTTTTATAAAAGTTCTACTTATGTCCAGATTGATAACTTCTCGCTGCTCGTCAGTTGACACAAGCAAAATTATTTTTATAATGAAAAGCAGGTATCAGAACACTACCAAAACCATTTCGGCATAGTAGGTGGAGATATTTTTTCATTTCTTGTTTTAAACATCATATAACTCATCGCAAACTCTCTAGAATATGAATAACTTTTAGGATAGATAATTCAATGAAATCTTATGCAAATTCTGAAAAGTACTTCAGAATCGAATGCTACAGTTTTTCATAATATCAAAAACGGTAACACAAATGTGTTGTTTCAAGTGACATGTTTAAGCTACTTTTAATAAGTGTAACAAAACCGTTCTTAACTTTAATTTTTCTACTTTGTTATAATTATTAGTGGATTCAATTTTGTGTAAGGTTATCTGCAATTTTGTCTAACCATTTAGAAGTTATATTTATTATTTAGATGAAAAATCTGTTAAAAATGGTTTTTAGACATAAATTAGCTTTATGTGACTTGATAATTGAATCTAGTCGTTTAATTATAATTAATGTGTTCTGTTAAGAATACCATATTAAACTTTTTAGCCTTGGCTAGTAGGGAACTTGATAAATTGAAAGGAAGTGAAAATTTTCATAATATTGCTTACCTGAAGAAGTTATTTGGAAGTCGTAGTTGCCTGAAAAAAGTTCAGCAAGTTGGTAACAAATTTAAGGGAAGGCTTTTTACCTAAATGGATAAGGTATCAATTGAGTCAGTCAAATTTCGTCAGTCAGTAGACTACATACCCTAATGTGCTTAAATTCCAGTAGGACCATTGTACTTTAATGAACGTCTATTGCTGTCAAAGTCAGTACAGTTCAAACTATTTATTTTATATAAAACGATTTTATTTATTGGAATACTCGATTACAGATTGGTTAATTAACCCAATTTCAAGTAATTAACGTTAATAGAATGGTCAGAATTACACTCTGCTCAAGGAGCGTCATAATTTAGGCTCATCTAGTATTTATTGTTACCAAGATACATAACGTAATATGACCTTGACAAAAATGAATAATCAGAACTGACTTGTATGAAGTGCTGAAGCTTCTACTCATCCTAACTAACGCAAGAGTGTGCCAAAGTCACCACAAAAATTTTAATGAATCGTGGTCCTTCTGGTAATGACCGTCGCAGTAAGGGCATAACCTCGATTCCTAATTTAGAAAGTCAATTTATATTTTCTTAAACGTGTTATTAGCTTGCTGAAATTTCATAGGCAAAATAGTTGCTAGCTATCCGTTAATTTTAAGAATGTTAGCAATTTTTGTTTGTATATAGAGTGTCTATTCTTAGATGGTGGTGCTACAATGATGGAAATAGACCACGATTTGCGACAAGTATATTGCGAAGAAATGAAGACCAACGATGAGACTTTAGGAATTTTGCTGCCAAATGAAGAGACTGTATCACAACGTCTTACCAATCCCATAGTTACTACATATATAAACACTGAGAAAATTAGCTTTGAAAGGTAAATTTGCATATATTTTCAATTAATTTTTTTTTTTAAATTAGTTGATCGGTAATGTGTGACACATTACTAATTTTGTTGGAAATATATGGGCGAGCATTAATCTAAATTACTAAAATTGTGGAGACTTGGTTAGGGGAAAGAAATGCCAAACATTCCATCATATCCCGCAATAATAATTTATAACCGCTCATATATCAATGGATCTTTGTCCCTACTTAAACATTAATAAACAAATAAAACCATATTCGGTTTCTTCATCTCGTCTCGTTCTTGTATTTATCCACTTCTTGATATAGGCCTCTTTGAAATGTTCCTATGTCTTTATTTACAGGAGTCTAGTTTCAGTTTCTCCTGCAATCTTCTGCATATCGATCCGTGATATTTAGTACATCTGATAGTTGATGTATGTATTTTGTTACTCCGTTACAGTCCTTGATATGTCACGAAAGTCTTGGTGTGTATATATAGGCGTATTGTTTAGATATCTATTGTTTCTCATTTTAAGCAACTAGTATTCCATTATTCCAGCTCTTAATTATAATAATTCTATATTTCATTATCCTGCATTTTATAAGCTTATAACTGAATATTTTAGTGACTAAGGTAATTGGGATTGCAACGCCTAGGAAAGTGTAATATGACTTTTATTTGTGACATTAAAGCCATGTTTGTATTTGAGTAAGATTCTTTCCGGATTTCTTCGCTTCAAAACACAGAGTTTTAATCGTATTTACCTTTCGAGAGAATGACATATGCGATGTTCAATAAAGTTTGGTGTTTTGGCTTTTTGAATGCTTGTTCTTTTTGAGAATGGTAGGGATTTATAAATTAATAATACATAAGACTCCATAATATACTTCTTTCTTTTAAACAAAATTATGAAATTTGTAAAGTTAGTATTTTCGATTTACGGCTCAGGTGCAACATAACACAAGCCCATTTATAAACCAACCATTTCTTGTAATGTGCTTCTGCTATGCTATGTCTATACTGTGCTTATGTTATGTTAATCTATAAATCCAGCTTAAAGGTGCAAAGTCAGTAAAGTAAAGTGTTTAAGTTCATATTATTCATTATTTTAATCTTAAAAAAACAATATTACAACAAAAGAAGATTACTTCTGAACAAAAAGAGTTAATGTTAATGGTGAATTTCTTACCCAAATGTATACAGGGAAATTTACTCCAAAATATACAAGAGCTCATTCTAAAACTCTGTGGGAAGAACTTGCCACAAAATTAAATGCCCTTCCTAATGCCAGTAACGCACCTGATTAAAATCCATTGCAAATCACAACCCAAACGCTAAAAATGAAAGATGCTCGTGCTCGTCTTTATGTAACTTGAAATTGCAACAAAAATTATGAAAGATGTTTGCTTTTCTTCATGTACCTATCAGAGATTCCAACAAAAACAAAAAAATTCCTTGGTAAAATAAAAATATTTAATGCTAAAATTTAAAAATATCCGTAAATTTCATGTAAACCATAGAAAAACAACATTTTTTAGGTTATGTAACGTCTATTTCTACTCATTTTCGCCTTTCTCCCTACGTTAAACCAATAGAGACCAACTGTAACTGGGGAGAATTCAATTCTATCGCCTTACGATGGAAAACTTTTCAAGAATAAGCTATTTTTAAATTTGATAGAGACACGCCCATATTACGTCACACACCCCCAAAATTTCGACTCCCCGAAATTCAAGAATAAGAGCACTGGTTGGTTCTGTTCTTAGTTGTCGGAGATTGTCACTTCTAAAAGTGTTCAAGAAGGTCTCAGACGTTGTTTTGATTAATAAATTTACATTAAAATCACCACAAACTACTATCTGACATTTCTAAAAATGTGAGCAAATAAAATTTACCAACTTCCTCACAAAATATTTCAAGAGTCCCTGTGTGTGTTCTGTAAAGGCACTAAATAATAATTTTCATGTGTACCTTTAATAGGTCCTGACTCATAGCCTGGATATTTTCCTTCGTTCCAATTTCAAATTTTCGTGACTAAAAATACATTTAGATACTTCAACATGTTGACTACCTTTTCTGGTGTAGCAGGTTCCCATCTCATATCCCTCTAATTTGATGAATTCTTATTTGTGCTCTCTAAGCTCGTGTTCTGAAAAACATAGTATTTGTGGCTTTTTTTACCAATGTTTCGAGACTTGCCTCAATGTCCAGTTAATATTTATGATGCTTTGTACAATTTGGTTGAAGGTAGAGCAGCTATAATGTCGTGGTTCGTTAGTTGGTTGTTATGAATCGATATAAATCTGGATATACGAAAATATTTTCATTTCGGATTTTGTCTGCTTCGAATTCAAAAATCGATTTTCAAACGTCGATTTTTGCTGTTTATTAAAAGGAATACAATAGTTATCATTCCGGTGCCTCTTTTTTATGTATACTGTCTGTTTTCGGTGCATCAAGAAACGCGTCTGACCCCGGCAGACTAAAAAAAAATCCTATAGTTAATGTAAATGTCTTTATCTTTGATTATTCATAGTGCACATCGAGTTCTATACAAACATCATTTCAATAACATTAAGGGAGATCTTACATTTTTGATTCCAAATGTATCTTCAAAACAAATGTATCTTTTCGTGTCAAAATGGCTTGAGGCTCTTCATTTAGCTGTATATATTTGAGGACCACCCTGTTTATACGGGCCTACCCTTAACCTATAGAGATTTTCTGATAGATTTTCTGAAAAATGATGTGCCTTTTTGCGCTAATGCTGACATCATAAATTTTGGTAGGTATGCTCAAAAATAAAATAAGAATGACGACCTTGAATTAAATTTGAAAACGCGGCCACCAGTCTGGGCCCATTATGCTCCCACTCGCATTTCAATTCAGTCCGGTCTTGCTAGCGATGACACACAGCTTTCTCGGCCTGGATCTTTCTTATGTTCTCCCGGTTCAGCACGCAGCTCCCAAAGTGCACCCCTTTTATCCTAGTCCGCCAGACAGTCGGCAAGAATATGAGTGGAAGATTCCCCGTCCTCTAAGCACCAACATTCAGGATCTTCCACGATCCGCAGTAGGTGCAAATGCCTGTTCAGTCGACAGTGTCCTGTGAGGAGCCCTGTCACAAGCCTCATTTCTCCCCTCTTCAGAGCTAAAAAGTCCCTGATCCTACAAGGCGCTGGGTCACCTGGCTGCCTAATTTCTGGAATAGTCCGCCATAGAAACTTGGCCCGCACATTCATTGCGTTCCTTAGAATGGCGGCAGCCGTAGTGTAGGACTCGCCTATTCCAGTTCCATGTGCCATTGGACGCATTGCGGAACCCTGTCGTGCCAGACAATCCGCTTCCCCGTTCGCCCAGAACAATCGAGTCCCCGTAATACAAACAAGACTCTATTATGCCCCGCCGCGGCAAGGCCCTCAAGATGTACCTGCACTCCGAAACTAACGGATAATTCACTGGTATTAGACTCTAGAGCCGACAGAGCATCTATGCTATCTGAGCAAATGCAGATACCCTTCCTTCTGCAGACTCCTAAAAGAGTCTCATGCCCGCATTTGAGGATCCCATACATCTTGGCCTGGAGCACGTTTGCATATGTCCCAAGGGCCTATTCCAGTTCCAGGTCCCATTGGATGCATTGCAGAACACTATCGTGCCAGACGATCAGCTTCCCCGTTTCCCAGGACAATCGAGTGCCCCGTAACCCAAACAAGACTAACACGATTAAATAAGTCTCAAGAGCAAAAGCAAATTTCGACCCAGTGGTTTCGCCATACACACTCACCCCAGTACCGTCTGTTTGGACCAAGAATGGTGACCTTAAATATTAAGTTGATTAATGCTCTATTTTGTCGACCAACCGTGTGTGAATAAAAATATGTTTAAAATAAACCATAATAAATATTTTTTTCTACAACCGTGCGTAAAATACTCACTTTACGCACTTTCTAAGATTCGTAAAATGTCCCCTTTTAATGCAGTGCGTAAAATAATTATGCAAGCGCAACCCAATTCTCACCCAGAAGATTACGTCTTTTCTCCTATAGAAATTATAATTCTCGTTATTTATTCAGTTTATTTTCTTGTTTCAGGAATAAGGCTGGGATCTGGGGCTGGCGTTCTGACAAAAACGAAGTAGTCAATGGACATGAATGTAAAGTTTTTGGAGCTTCGAACGTAGAATTAGTTACGAAAACACGGTGCGAACACTTGACTGAACATGACAAAGCTCGAAGTAAAAACCTCAGGACTCCACTGCAGAACTTTTTGGGAATTGCTGAAGTAGGATCACCGCAGAGTAGTTCTGAAATTCCAAAAGTTAGTAGTTTGTTAACGACAAATATATAATTGTGATTTTGGAGTAACAACCGCCAATAACCTAAACTACTACGAACAATTAAACAAAATACTATTTACACTAAATTAATAGCAAATAAAAGTGATTAGATAAAGATATTTTTTTAAGATTAATAATTTTGTGCCGAGGAGCGCCTAAAATGTGTTTAATGATTTATAGCTGAGAATACCATAGAACTGTTAATTTATCTTTAGAAAGTCTAATGCATTTCTACTTATATTCGTTTATTGAGTATTTCCGTTGAAGCGTCTTCGCCATTACTGGAGTATTTCCAAGTATTTCTAAAAAGTACAAAGAATTGTGTTTCTTGTTTAATATGTACTGTTTTCAGCGTGTTGCCATTACAAGATTTATCATCGGTCTTCATCTGAAGTATGAGTTTCTAAGTTTTAGTTCTTATTAAATGAGTAGTTACATAGTGTGCGGAAAATATATTTAGTGAACAGAAAACCTACAAGAATAGTTGTTACATCAAAACTAGAACAGTCAAAAGTATCAACATTCTGAACCCCTTAAAATAAAATATCACTAGTTTGATACGTTTGATTTTGCGAGCGAGTACTTTCAAATACATAACAATCGGGAAAAATTGTGAAATATTCATAGACCATATACATATAAGTGATTATAAGTACGCCACTGCACATCATAACATTTAGGTATAGGGTGGCCCGTTAAGAGGGGCCTATCTCGAAAACTACGGGGGTTGGAAAAAGAATTTAAATACTAAAGTTATTCCTATTGATCTTAATTTTTTTGTACTTTTTTAATCGTCACTTTTTTATATACAGGATCCTCAAAGAAAGTTACACTTTTTTAAACGGAACACCCTATATTCTATGACATTTTTGGATTCTACTTAAACTTCTAAGCATATTTGATGTATGATGTTATACCTCTAGAGTTAGTAGTTTCACAGCTATAAACAGTTGAAAATCGGTACTTTGGCTACTTTTCACCTTGGTAGCAGGAATACCATTAAAGATGGAGTAAAATGAATTCCATATTCCTATCTTAACTTTCCAAGAGCTATCTGATAGTGCTAACTGATGATACCTACTGAGGTACCAGATTTGGTACCCATGGTACCACCTGCCAATTAGTACCGTGGGATAGCTCTTGAAAAGTTAAGATAGGATTGTGAAATTAATTTTACTCCATCTCTAATTGTTTTTTTGCTACCAAGGTGAAAAGTAGTCAAAGTACCGATTTTGAACTGTTTATATCTGTGAAACTACTAAATCTAGAGGTATAACATCATACATCAAATATGCTTAGAATTTTAAGTAGAATCCAGAATTGTAATAAAATATAGTGTGTTTCATTTAAAAAAGTGTAACTTTCTTTGACTATCCTGTATATAAAAAGGTGACGATTAAAACAATACAAAAAAAATAAAGATCATTTCACTAGAAATAACTTTTGTATTTAAGTTTTTTTTCCAACCCCCGTAGTTTTTGAGATAAGGTATAGGTCCCTCTTAAACGGGCCATCCTGTACACCTTTTTTACTGAACATAAGCAAGCTTCTCGTAAGGTATAATAATCACTTACAAAGTTTGCATGATACAACGCACAGTGTGGTCTAACTACCAAAAAGTTGAAAAAGCAAGGTTTTACAAAAAAATCGGTATCGCTTAAAATATTGCAGATATCAAAAATTTGACAAGTTACTTTCTTTGCTATGGACCAGTGAATCAGTTGATGTACAGTGACAAAATTTAAAAACATTATTATGAAAGTCACATTTTTTTTTATGGCAGTGGCACACACACTAAAGGTAGATCCTATGGCGCTCGACGAGCGGTGTGTGTGCGAAGATGTTGATTGACACGGTTCTTGAATATTTGTAGGTTGTAATTAGTGGGAAACAGATGTCCTGGAAGTGAGTTCCACAGTGATGCAGTGCGCCAGACGAAGGAGTTCTGGTAAAGCGATGTTCTAGGTGTTTCTAGTTGTACGACGAACGGGTGCGCTCCTACCGTCTGTCGGGACTGCCTGACAGGAGTTGCCAGGGGCGGGATTATGCGGGCCAAATCCTGGGAACATCTGCCGTGAAAGTATCTGTAAAACAGAGACATCTCGGCCACATGTCTGCGATGTTCCAGACTATCCAGATTCCGGGTCAACTCCGGATCGCCGACGAGACGCACAGCCCTCTTCTGAATGGAATCCAGCAGCTTTAGGGTATGCTTTGGTGCGGCACCCCAGATATGTGAGCAATATTCTAAGCACGGTCTTATTTGCGCTTTGTACAGCAAGAGCAACTGCTGCGGTGTATAGAGTTTTTTTGTTGCGAAATAGCGCACCAAGCTTCTGGGAGGCTGATTTTGCGATGTTAGCAACATGGTCATGCCATGACATATTGCTGTTGACCGAGACACCCAGCAGCCCGATTGATGAGGATGAAGGAATGGTCGATCCTGCCATAATGATGTCAGGGCCCGCTGTATTGGCCCTCTTAGTACACGTTGCTGCTTGGGTCTTTGCTGCATTGAACTGAACCAAATTTCGGTCGCCCCAAGTTTGAACTTTCTCCAGGTCTTGATTAATTGCTGTAATCTGCTCCTGTCTGCGGTGATGAGTCTCAGTCGCTGGTAAGGGTTTTTCTGATCTAAAGTGGGAGACAAGGGTACTGTCATCTGCAAAACTGTAAACAGGATTATTCGTTTCGATCAGCAGGTCATTAATATAGATGAGGAACAGAGTTGGTGAAAGTATTGCGCCCTGAGGCACGCCCGCGTTGATGGTGAATGTGTCCGAGATGTGTCCATCGACTGCAAC
>JAEQML010056971.1:0-32981 GCA_016904865.1 Pissodes strobi
AGTTAAAATTATCTACTGAGGCAGGAAAATAAAGGGAAAAGGGATGCTAAATTACCAAGATATATAGGAACCAAGTAGAATCCCATTTGCACAACAAAACATGAACAACAATAACAGACGCAGAATCCGCTCAAAAATTTTGTTACAAGAATCCGGCCCGCATTTATATAAACACGATACGAATTCGTATTACCGGCGGCAGTAACAGAAAAGCTCTGTAACGCGCACATGTGTACTGGGCTGCTGAGGCAGCCGTTTGCGTTGAGATGAAAAAGAGGAAAACCATTTAAAGTCACGCATGTACCTTTTTATGATCGGTGCAGCTGCATTGAATTGTATATAAATTCTGGAGTTGTGTATTAGACCGAATTAGATTAATACGGGCGCTAATGTGACGAAGTTAAGAGCAGTTTCGAGTAGTCAATGATTCTGAAAGACGAGCGACGTAATGGTGATGGGCAGATAAACTTGAGAAGCTCATTAAATGCAAGTGAATAATTAATCGTAATCAGACATGGTAATAGATAACGGAATATCATAAACTGGGTGGCACAGAAGCAGGGTCTAACCCAACAAATCCGTACGAGTTTCATATCCCATTTTACTATATTTCAGTAATATAGGCTTTATTTTGCCGGTACTTAAGCTTCACCAGCTAGGTAGATGAACAATCCTGATGGGCACGTTTTTCTAAATTAATTTAATAATATCTTGACACGTTAACGAATCTCAAGAGAATGTAACATAATACAAGAGAATGTAACATAATAAATTGAAGACAAAAATTAAAAGATGTGATTTTATGAACTAAAGTAATTTGATAGTATTAAACAAAAAAAAATAAGTTAAAATACGAAATATTAAAACAACTTCTTGAGCAGTAAGGCAAACACATATATAATTGCATAATATACCATTTAAACAAATTCTCATTATTCCAGGAGTATGAAGCGGAAAGTAAATATATAATTCTATTTGAACATAAAATCATTATTTCCTTCGAATGCTGCACATTTGTTTAAAATATGAGAGAACGTTTAGATGTAGTTTTATATAAAGAAAATTGCGGATGATTCATAAATAAGTTTGGTTTGGGTTAGTTTGGTCTAAATACTAAAAGTTTTGCTTCAAAATTAGACGACAAATTTCAATACTGACATGTTTATGCGCAAAACCCATGTCTACCCGAACGAAAATTTTCCCTAGCCTAATGGAAACTAATTAGTGTCAACCAAAAGTCCTTAAGCTAACCTTAACTCTAACTAGCAAAAGCTAACTCAGAAAAGAGAAAATCACCTGTACAAAAAGGCAAAGTGCTCATACATTTTTAGTTCGTAACGTCAAGCATGTGGGCCTTTGCGATTTGAAACGAGGATGTAGGAGGGTGGCTTGCGGGTGGAATGGCAATCGCGATCGAGGCGCAATTGGTTGCAACGTTGCCAGACTACTATGATAGTAGCGAATATTAGGATGCACGTATATAAAGAATATTGTAAAAAACGTATTTCCATTAAATGTTCTTTCCTCTTTTTATAATGTGGTATTTCGTAATTTATTTATTTAATTATCTAATACTACTATCTTATTCGTGCACCTTCCTAAAATAATACTTTCTTTTAGAGCATTACACCAAAACTTAAACATAATTTTTGGGATTTGTATAATAAGTTAACTATTGATAGTTTTCATAAATATTAGTGTATGTATTCCTTTATATAAATTGACGGCCTACATGGATGCAGTTATACGACAAGCATTAAGGCCTAGTTATTGAGTGGGTATTGGTACATCACCCAAGCATCGATAGGCTTGGGTTAGTTTGGGTTAGCATTGGTTCCTTTGCATATATCCAATGAGGTGTGCGAGGCTGCTTCCTATATACAAGTTTCGGCTTTGCTCGGATTGTTTGGGTTAGCTCTGGTCACTTTCAATGAATTTACCTTATGTTGGCATCAATTTTACACATATAAAAATGTCAATATTGATGTTTCGAGTCTATTTTTAAAGCGCCGTGGATACATTCCCGCAAACCAGGAATTCTTATCAAAAGTAAATTTCGACTTTACATGTTTTCCGTAGAACCGCACACCATGGCCAGGGCCCCTTTATTTTTTGAAGTGAAGTAAAACTGAGCCGTCACGCTCGGCTATTTAACGCTAATTCATGTAAAGTCGGCTCGAGTCAACTTCAGCCAAGGGCAGTGACATATTCAGGAAGTTAAAACTTCGTCAGGGGCTTTCAGACACTTTTTTTTATGGTTAGTGAATAAAATTAAGCCGTCACGCATGATACTAATTCGGGTAAAATCGGCGTCAACTTCAACTTTCTCGAAAAAGCCTGCAAGTGGAAAATTGAAATTTAGCAATTGGGAGCCGCCGCCGCGGGTTGGCGATCCGATTTTCCGAGTTATTATGTCAATTGCGCGATTTTTCAAGATTTTGCTTTGATACACGATAACTGCCGAAAAAATTAAACAGTTTTGGTAAAATTTTCACCTTCTGACGGACTTCCGAATACTGTCGAAATTGGCGAAAACCGGAAAATGACCGCGCATACTTTGAAAAAGGGTCAATTTGGGTCGCTTTAGCACCGAAAAATTCGCTAGGATCGCAAAAACTAAGAGACAGAAGTTTTCTGGCAATTTTCCGCGCGAGATCGGGAAATACGAGAAAATCGAGGTTAAATTAAAACATAATTATAGTAAAACCAGAAAATTTCCAAAGTTTTCAATATTTTGGCAATTTTACTTGTTTGGACAGATATCTTTGCTGTATGTATGTATTATTGCAAAATTGAGGGAATACGTCCACTACTATGAGGTTTGGGTTAAAATATATAGGTTTATACATTTAAATGCGTGAAACCTCATTGAAAACTTTGAAGCAAGAAAATTGGGTCAGGATGGGAAAATGTAGAAATTTGGTGATTAGAGACCTAGCGGATTTTATGGCAGATTTTCAAGTAAAATTTTTCTTTCAGCATATCGATAGGTATAGTTTCTATGGTAAGTAAGTAGATTTATTCGCGTGAAATCTCATTGAAAACTATTTGAAGATGGGAAACTGAGCCATCATGATCTGAGAATTTGGAAATTTTTAACTCACACGTAGCAGTTTCTGGTAATTTTACGGGAGATTTAAAGGTAAAATTTTACTTTAAAGATCGAAGTTGTGGCCAATAATTTGAAAACATAGAACACAAAAAAATTCTTGTGATATTAATCTAGCCATGTTAAAGTTTTCACTTCTATCGTGTGATCTTAAGCACACGCTTTTTTTTCGAATGTCGACTGTCGAGACATTTTACTCTTCAAGAAAGGCTGCTAATTATATTCCAGAATTAAAAAAAAAAGCAAAAGTCAGAAATAAAACTAAAATACAAGACATCGATATAAGTAACAAATTAATTTAAATCAAGTGCCAAACGTTAAAAAAACTGGATGCGAATTAAAAATAAAATTAATGTTTTTCCTTTCCATTATTTAAAAGTACACCAATATCTAATAAATGAAAAAACACTAAAAAAACACTTAAAAGTAACAAAAGGGAAAAAAATAAAGATAATTTAAAAAATAATTTTGTGTCGGAAAAATATTTTAATTTATTCGATTTTTTGTGATTGTTGTGAAATTGATTGGATATGAAATTGATTCATTATCGAAAGTAGAAAATCATCGAAATTAATCAATAACAGCATTTTAAATTTTGTACAACAACCAACAACCTTGAGGTCTATACACTACGCTCGTAATAAAATATGCTATGAGCAGCTCATGTATATAGGTAAATTTAAACTAATTCCTTTTCGGGAAGCCGTAATCTTAAGACAAAAAAATACACAAATATACATATAATACATCTTCTACTAATTTGACATTAGGTTTGGGTTAAAATATATAGATTTATATATTTAAACACCTGAAATCTCATTGAAAACTTTGAAGCAAGAAAATTGGGTCAGGATGGGAAAATGTAGAAATATGGCAGATTTTGAAGTAAAATTTTACTTTCAGCATATCGATACGTATAATTTCTATGGTAAGTAAGTAGATTTATTTGCGTGAGCAACCAACAAACTTGAGGTCTATACACTACGCTCGTAATAATATGAGAAACTCATGTACTCTGTAGGATAGGTAAGTTTAAACTAATTCCTTTTCGGGAAGCCGTAATTTTAAAACAAAAAATACACAAATATGATATCAATATGTAATTATTCACAGTGTAATTAATGAATATATAAAATGAGGTGAAAATATACATGATATTAATATTGTCACGAATAGCGACCTTCCGAATGTTTTTGTGCTACGCTATACAACTAACCTTGTCGCATCTACGTTTTTCCGTATGAGTCATCGCCGATAGGCGCTGAAGTACGAGAATAATAGAGAAGCCTCGCGCTTCGTCCGGAGTATTCTCGACATATATTAGACTGGATATATATATAGGCGCAGAACGCGTGTAGTACTAGTTGATCATTGAGTGTTGAATTGTAAAGAGCTATTAGTTGTAAAGTTATAAGAGCAGTTTAGTGTGTTTAATTGTATACAGTGAAGAATAAAGAGAGTATTAGGTCAAAATAGTAAAAGTTGCAATTTTGTCAGAACCCACGGGAATCACGTAACATTTGGTGTCGACAGTAGGAGTGGAAAACACGGGACTTGTGAAGTGTTCTTCAAGGAGAGAAGAGGAGACAAGTGCGTCAAAGACACTGTTTTGACTGGGGGATTTTGTGAGCATTTTATAACATTCTATGATCAATACAAGGCAACAAACGGTAGAAATAGAGCAAATAAATAAAATATTCGCCGATTTCATGGAAAATCTAAATGCTCAGAGGCGAGCGGACCGGCAAGAGGATGAACGTAAAAGGCAAGCAGAACAGGATAGACTTCAGAAATTGTTCAAGATCAAGATGATAAAAGAGAAGCGGATCGGTTTGAGGATGAACGTAAAAGCCTCCTTTTAAAGCAGGACAGGCTTTAGAAAATTTTTGAAGATCAAGTAGAGAAAAGGCAAGCTGAGTAGAACCGGCTTCAGAAAATTTTACACAACCAAGAAGATAAAAGGCAAATAGAACAGGATCGGCTTCAGAATTTTTTTCAAGATCAAGAAGACAAAAGGCAAGCATGATCGGGAAGAGGATGAACATAAAAGGCAAGGAGAATAAGATTGGCTTCAGAAACGAATGCTGGATATAATTGTAGGCGAGCAAGGAAAACTACAGAAATACTGGAGGACAAAATGAGAAGTTTGGAAAAGAAGTAGACAATATACAAAAAGATGTTGGCAATGTACAAAAATAAGTTTAACATGTACAAAAATGAAGTTGGAAGTGTACAAAAAGAAGTAGGAAACGTACAGAAAGAAATGAGGTATCTACAAGCAGAAGTTACCAGACTAATAAATCAAGGACTCACCGAGAAAGTATTCGCCACAGGACAGAATATCAAACCTCCAACTTGTGACGGTCAAACATCCTGGACAATGTATAAAAGATAATTCGAACCCGCTGATATTGCCAACGGTTGGAATAGCGAAGAAATTGCTACTAGTGGTAGCGCTTCGTGGATCTGCCCTGGAACTACTACAGACCATTCCCATCAGCCAACACAGGAAATATCACATACTTGTAGCTGCCTTGGGGAGACAATTTGGAGACCACCACAGCAGACATCTGTATCAGGCACAAGTAAGATCCCGGCATAAGAAACCTGGCGAAAACCTGCAAGAGTTTGAGGCAGACTTTTGTCGTCTCGTTATCAATTGGTCTACCTGGGGGCAACGGAATAATTTCAAGGGAAACTTGCTGCTGAGTATTTCGTGGATGGTATCAGAGATCCATAAACTCAGAAGATGCTACGTCTAGCCAAATTTGATAACAGCCGTGAAGTTTTGGGTAGAGTCCTGGACATCGAGGCGGCCTGTAACATCTCTAAGCCAACAATCAGGACCGTATCCATGCAGGAAGAAAAGCTGGCGAACAATTGTGGAATTTTAAAGAAATTAACCGAAGTTTTTCAGGCCACGGGCAGATTCCGGCAGCCACTAGAAGTTAGGTCATGTAATCGAAATGTTAGAAATCAGTGCTATAGATGTGGCAGGACTGGACATTTCAGAAGAGACTGTCGATTACAAAGATTCCGGGAGCCAATAGAAGGTAGACCACATAAACGAAATGTTTCAAATCAGTGCTATAGATGTGGCAGGACTGGACATGTCGAAAGAGACTGTAAAGGACAAAGATTCCGAGAGCCACTAGAGGATAGGCCAACTAACCGAAATGTTTCAAATCAGAGCTATAGCTGTGGCAGGACTGGGCATTTCAAGATAATACAACTACGGTCTGTATCTCAGTCCAGAGGCGTTAGGAGCTCAAAGTCAAGTGAGGAAGAGCTTCCACAATATAACTTTAAGGTTAAGCACAGGGTAGCAAGATTGCATAATAATGCAGATGCTTTAGTCAAAAGACCATGTGAGGATAATTATAAACATTGCCAAAGAATAGACCAACGAGAAGGAATTACTCACATTAGGCGAATCGAAAGGAAGAACGTCAACCAAGACCACGCTGGTGAGATATTTCAACTAAGGTGTTTACTTTTAAAGCTCTGTCGGCCCAGTGGTAGTTGAAAATGGGCTGCTTAAACGAGCCTGGGAAATCGCCGACAGAAAAGTAGTAAAGACGCAGTTAATGGTACCAAGGAAGAGGGTATTGGAAGTCCTGGAAGAAGTTCATAAGGGAAAGTCTGGTGCTCATCTCGGAGTGAACAAAACGATTGACAAGATCCGCGATAGATTTTACTGGGTCAACTACTGCCAGGATGTGAAACCCTAGTGCCGGCAGTGTTCAACCTGAGCCGCAAATAAAGGACCCAAAACAAGATCTAGGGGAAAGATGAAACAGTATAATGTGGGACTACCGTTTGAACGTCTTGCCAGTGACCGATTGAAGATTCCATATGATCTGAAAGCTAAGTCTATAGGATTTCAGATGAACGATAAAGTCTGGTTATTACACGGAAGGAAGGAAGGAAGATCCCCCAAGCTAATGCTAGTATGGGAGGGGCCCTATACAGTCATCAAAAGAATTAATGACGTGGTGTATAGAATTCAACGTAGCCCCAGAACCAAACTGAAAGTTGTCCACCTCGACAGGCTCATAGCATATCACGGACATAAAGTAGCGAGGGAGGCAATGTCACGAATAGCGATTATCCGAATGTTTTTGTGCTATAATATATCTACGTTCTTTCCGTATGAGTCATCGCCGATACGAGAAGGTTCGTGACGCTAAAGTACGAGAATAATAGAGAAGCCTCGCGCTTCGTCCGGAGTATTCCCGAGATATATTAGACCAGATATAAATAGGCGCAGAATGCGTATAGTTTTAGTTAATCATTCAATGTTGAATTGTTAAGAGCTATTATATATAAAGTTATAAGAGTAGTTTAGTGTTTTTAATTCTGTACAGTGATAGAGAATAAAGAGGGTATTAGTTTAAAATAGTAAAAGTTCTCATTTTGTCAGAACCCACGGGAAAAAAGCAACAATATGTTAAAAATAAATTTCATTTTATCATTGCAACAATTTTCGTATTGTCGGATGTCTAATTTCAAAGAATCTGCCAGTAATAGAACATGGTTTTGAAAATCAAAGTTGAATGTACAAAATAGTTTTTAATACCTTTTATTGTTGCATAATGCCATGACAGAAATCTTATTTATTATTTTTAGTCATTATAGTACTTGATAATAAATGAATCGAAGAGTGAATTCAAATGCAGTGACAAAACATTAGTAGATTGGGCACCCTTTTGCCTAGGAGTATAAGTTGATTACAAAAGAATTAAGTAAAAAGTAAAAATTGCGGAAATTGACTAAGCCAAATTTGGTGAAGGAAAATATACTAACGGAAGAAATATACATGAAAATCGATATTCGGAGGAAGAGAAAGGGAAACAAATTCTAGTTTATTAGTTCCAGTAGATAAACGTAATACTGAAGTAGATTTTCTCAGGAACTGACATTGTGTGTGTCACATTACTGAAAAGCATAAATATGATTACTTAAAAGGTGAAGGTTATTCACCCACTTAAAGGTAATCGCTCGTTAAGCTTTATTCATCCGGATGAGCAATAAATAAATAGGTACTCAATAAACATTCTGCTAATATTTATATGTTAGTTGACAATAGCGAAAATTAAGCTTAGATTAGTTATGGATAATTAAGTTATTCATATAACTATTACTAGGTCTTCTATTCTTGGATTTCGGTTGAATTATATCTTTCAATACTTTCAATTGCTTAATATTTTGTCGCGACTTTAATTCAGCTTGGTGAGATATAATATAGCAAATGAGAATAGCAGCAAATGTCACGTGACATTGATTTTCATTCGTATGTAATACTGTTTTTAATAGTATATTGTGTAACTAGGAGGAAAAGCAAAACATTCCTGGACGACTGTGGTAGTTGCTGGACGAGGTGCAGCCGAGGCCAGCAACACAGGAGTCCAGGAATGTGCTTTTCCTACGAGTTGCACATACTATTTTTTATCCGATCGAAATTAATTAGAATACGTACTTATATAAATAGAGCCAAATATTACTCTAAATAAAAACGGTGTTTTAAATTTAAATCATGTTTTGAATCGAGCGAGCTTGAAGTTTATTACGTAGCTACGGAAACTACAGCTAAATGTTACTTTTGATAGACGTCAGATCTGACAAACAAGGCGTTTGAATATGACAGAAATGTTACATTCCCGGCCGAGGACGGGAATTTTATATTCCCGGACAGTTATTTTCTATTCTTGTACAGTTATTGCATGTTGCCAAGCAACGAATACAATATACTGGAATCATGGCTTTTGCGGTGAGAAAACACATCGGAAAGGTGTCGTTTTTTGTCCGATCGGATAAAAAAATATTTCTATGAATTTTTATCTCCAGATATGCTATATTCCTTAACATTTACTATTTCAAACTGATAATAGAGATTAGATTTATGATATCATTATTATCTATAAATTATTAATGAATAAATTGTAAGCAATAAATATCAGTTAATAAAATAAAGACTATTCAGTACTATGCATCCCTTAGTACGCCTTTATAACCAAGTAATGTTATTGATTGACTATGGAACATGCGCAGTTGTTTCTCTTAAGTAAAACTAAATAATAACAATGATTTGCATTCTGCTTCTTTGTCATTTCCTGCATCATTTAAGGGTCTGTCGGCCAAAAAAAAATGGTAGAGTCGACTAACCCAAACATTTATACGATGCAAGTTCAATCGTGTTAAGGAATAAATAAGGATAGGTGTCGTCGGATGCACGTCGGCCAAAAAAAAATGGTAGAGTCGACTAACCCAAACATTTATACGATGCAAGTTCAATCGTGTTAAGGAATAAATAAGGATAGGTGTCGTCGGATGCACTCAAGTACTATTACAATTAATGATGTAGACAATATCGAATATGCCACCATAATAATATCATGTATTTAATTGATCAGAAAAATATTCAATATTTTGGTGGCAAAAAGAATAATCGAGCAGTAAAATTAGATCAGTCAAATTATACCAAATGATCATCTTTTAATATGTTTATGAGCATCTCTGAAAATAAATAATCCAAATTAACGCAAACTAACACAAAACTCTCATATTTAACATGTTTTCCCAACTTTAAAAATAATAAAGTTGTTTACTTTTATTTGAATAGGAAAGTATGTTTTTAACCTCTGAGATTTTCGGCACTCGGGTAACGTACGACACTTGTTATATAATATACTATTTTACTACTTAAATTTCAACTCGGCTTATTTATTTTGCCGCTCGTTGATCTGTTTTAGTTATAAAAATATTTTAATTGCCATTTGATTGAACTGATGAACAAATAATTTAATCTGATTATCGAATAATTTAATTCACTGCTTACATTTCAACTTGGCCGGAATATACTACTTCACTAGTTAAATTTCAACTCGGCTGACTATCTATTTTGCTGATCGTTCATCCATTTTGCCTACAAAAATATTTTGATTGCCAGTCGAATAAACTTCTGATTAATTATTTAATTATTTCAATCTGATGCTCAAATAATTTAATCCTTATTATAATCCGTCAATAAGTTGTTTTTTTATTTCATTGAATTCTTTAAATTTATCGAATTTCTTAAACTCATGCCACAGCCATGTTTATCCCAAAAGGAGCCATGATGTAGAAACAGCGGCAATAATGCACGGTGCCGGTGGTCATATTGATGTTCGAGAACAGGCAAAATAAGACCTTTTCTTTTCAGTGAAAAAAATAAGCACAAATTAAAACTTTTAACGAAAATATTTTAGTGGTGACTAGAAGGTGTGCCAGCAGATATTTGCTAGAAAAATCTTACCAAGGTAAGCAGCTGACATTAGTTTTTCGTGTTTGAAATTATGTTTGTGTGTCATAATAAGTTTTTTTTTTCAAAAATGTTGTTATTCAACATGTGTTCTGTGTGTGGAGTTAATTTTTTTCAGATAGAAAATTATGATGATAAAGTACCTACCTACCTAGTGAAATACACAAAAATGTGCTAAGAAGGTCCATAAGTAAAGACAAAGGCTTACCGTTGTCAAAGTATCTCTAAAGACTTTGTTTAAGGTGAAATGTGTATCCAACAAAAATTGTTCTATGAGTCAACCAGTGTGAATTTCATGTTTTTTCTTTTTTAATATTGTGTGCACGTAATCATCATGTTTTTCTGTTTATTCCTATGTCACACTATCTGAATAACCAAAACTTCTATATTCAAAAACATCCTGTGAGGAGATCCTAAGGATGTTCTGATAAGGACATTGTCAGTATATATTATAACTACATGAAATTTGAAAGAGAATATAGCTATACAGTGCCTGCGGAAAAGTTTGCATCATATAGAAAATGATATATTTTTTTTTGTTAATCAGTTTTTGCATTGCATGACCGAACATTACAAAATTACCTAAACTTTTTGACCTAGGACTTGCCTCACGCATGTGATAAAAAAATTATGTTCCTCACCTTTATAAGCACACAACTGAAGTGAAGTGAATTGAGTTTTTATTTTTTTTAAGCTTTTTCTTCCTCAACTTTTGCCCCCGATTCCGACACATTTTTTTGCTTTTTTTTCAACTTTTTTTTACGTAAAGCATTTTTCTTTCTTTCCATTTTTGCCATCCTCGACCTCGTAGCTCAACTCCCTCGCCTTTTTTTTGCCGAAAACTTTTTCTTAACTTTTTTTTTAAATGACTT
Source organism: Pissodes strobi (assembly GCA_016904865.1). NCBI lineage: Eukaryota > Metazoa > Arthropoda > Insecta > Coleoptera > Curculionidae > Pissodes > Pissodes strobi. The sequence goes on from JAEQML010056971.1 coordinate 11,282, forward strand.
TTTATTTTCTTATGATACTTTTATTAACTTTCCGACCAATTTTTTACGTTTTTTCAATTTTTCCCATTTTTTCGAAAATATTTGGCTATCCGGTCTGGGGGGGGGGGGGGGGTTTATTTTCCCCTCCCCCTGATGACCCTTCTTGTCAGATTGTCGATCCGAGGCTTGGTCGCAGAGAATATCGGCAAAAAAACAGTTTTTCTCCTATTCTCTCGAAATTAATTATTTTCTTCTCCCCCTTTCCTGGTCGAACGGGAAGGGGGGGGGGTCCAGTTCTCGTCCGGGATCGTCATTTTACCCCGGCTACATGTCCTGAAAATTCAGCCCTCTAGCTATACTAGAACATTAAAATGAAGGACCTTTGAGGGACATCATTAAACGGGTTCTGGTGGCCTTAACTGCCCATGGATTTAAACAATTTTCGAATATGCTATGGGAAGGGAATGGTATTTGAAGTACTATAGAAGAAAACAATCTGCGGACGAAACATTTTTGTAAGAAAAAATGGAAACAAAAATGATAACGTACCACATATTATTTGTATTCACATCCTAAAAATGATGTAGACATAATAGTTTCTAGCACAAATAGAAAGTTTTACTCTATGTCTATGTGTATAATTATCACAAAATAACCTTTATATTTTAAAACAATTCATTGGCTCGCAAAAATTTGCCGAAACTATTCGTTCGGGAACAGCAAGCTTTCGGTTTACGAATTACGACCGTGCCTGACATGTCTCTCTACAAGCAATTAATGCCACCCTGATTCACAACCGTCAAGAATATCCTATTTTCATACCAATGGTAACTGTAATTATTCCCAACTTTCAAAAGGCAACTTTTTAAAACGTCTCAAAAACTCTTAACTATCAGGAGAGTAGAAACGCATCTACCAGTAAGGTATTGTGCGCGAGCTGCGTCCTGGTTCGGACACGGGGGCGGGGCTTGTCTAGGGACTCGCTGCGCGTATAAATACGCACAAGCGATGCGATGCCCAAGCCTATTGTTATTCGTTATTAATTATTATTAAGTTCTGTTGCTTCGGTCGCGCAAGCAACACGCGTCTCAACCCGCTCTCCGAAAAAGTCCAAAAGTGTAGTGAAAACAACATAAGCTAACGACAAAACAAGCAGCACTATACTTTTCAGTGTAGTGCATGCTAAACAAAAATCGTTTGACGTTGGCATGCCATCGTATATAAAATTCGTTTGAAGTTAGCACAACAACAAAGTGGCGGCACGATCGTACCTTGAGTGCATGCATCTCGCCACTTTGGAAGAAGAATCAACCGAACAACCCAACAACTACATGGAAACACAAGAAGCTACAGGCAGCAGGGAAGACTGCTCCGAAACTCCGTCGGCTTATAAACCGACGTCGAAAAAGGCGACCAAAACATTACCACCGACAAAAACAGTGAGTAAAAAACAACAAGCACACATACCCAAATCACGACACATTTCACAGCTTATTGAAATGGATTCAACAAAAATGGAGCAGCTTGAGGTTGAAAACCGAGAGCTGCGAAAAACAGTTCAAACTCTTAAAGCAGACTTATCCTAATGCAACGATCTAATAACTGAGTTAAAAACTCAAAACCAACACTTAGTTAATCAAGTCAGTGGTCAGAGCAAAATGATCGCTGATTTGCACAGCGAAAATAAAGCTTTTCAAGAAGAAGTAAGGATCCATTTCAGTAAGCAAAACACAAACACAAAAACAACCGTGGCCCACTCCGTAAAATCAGTACAAGAGGAAGAAGAGATGGGAGTCTCTTCTGACTCCACAACTAAGCCAGCCAGAAAACCATCCCCAGAGGAGTTCCCTCCCCTGAAGAAAACAAAGAGGGACCCAGTCCCTCAAGTACCTATTCCAACAATCATTTTCAAACCTCTAGCCTCTTTAAATAAGAAGCAAGACGAGGCCACCCCTTCGGCTCAAACTCAAGCTGAGAAATCAGCAGCAAATACCCAAGACACCCCTACCCAAACTTCAGTCACAAAAAATCCAGATGTGGTACCGATAGTCATCAGGTGCCCAGAACATTGGACTAAGATATATCAGGATCTGACCTATCTTAAGTTCAATTTTTCAAACATGAAAAAATCAAAACTGGGAATCCAGATCACCCCCAACACTCCAATGATCATGAAACATCTCCAAATATCTCAAAAACAAAAAGTACCCTTTCCATTCTTATTTTCTCCCAGAAGATAGAATGTTAAACGTCATAATTAAGGGACTTGATAATAAAATGTCATTAACTGATATTAAAAACGACATCGAGGACAGGGGCTACCACCCCAGGGAGCTGTACTGGCTCAGGACTGGTAAGAGACGTCAGTTTCTTACTGATTTTGTGAAAGTACTCCTCCCTCAATCGGACATCAAAATCCTTGAAGAGGAAAGAATTAACTTCTTGCCAGTAACTATTGAGCTTCAGAGAGGAAGCTTAAACAAAACACACTCACAATGCCATAATTGTCAGCAGTTTGGACATACAATTTCAAACTGCTTTGCCAAGCCTGTGTGCCATAGGTGCGCAGGCCCTCATTTTTACAAAGAATGCACCAAAACTACAGAAACCCCAGCAAAGTGCTGTAATTGCGGAGGGGAGCACCCGGCAAACTATTCACTTTGCACTAAAAACCCAAACTTCAAAAAAACCACTACCTCAAACTAGACCAGTAAACAATAACATCACATACGCTCAGATCACACACCCACAGCAAGAAACCAAACCAATCAACACAGTACCAAAAAACACAACTAAAAACACAACAAATGACACAAATACGAATGCGACGCAGCAATCAAACGATTTAATTACTCTCTTAGCAATGTCCGAACAGGACATAGCAGCAAAAATTAATAGAATAACTGAACTAATAAATAACAACCCAACACTGAAATTATTCGCCAATTTCAGTGGCTAACTCGCAAACTCGCATTCGTAAAAAACACCCATGCACACAACACACACAAATAAAAAATCAAAAAACCCAAAAAAAATAATATCAATATCATTCTTATCTTCAAAATTTTCAAAAATTCAAAATTCTCAAATTTTTCAAAATTTTCAAAATTTTTCAAAATTTCAAAAAGGTTCGTTCATTTTCCAAAAATCAAAACCTCAAAATTCCAAAACTCAAATTTCAAATTAAAATTTTCAAATTTTCAAAAATTTTAATTTAAAAAATCACTAATAAACAAGAATGATCTAAATAACAGCTGGGGACGAGAGCATCGCTGATGCCCTAGGCCGGGTTCCCGCCTAAAAACGGGGGTGTACAGGAGTTAAGGATCTGCACGGGGTAGCTCGCCGTATGGGCTCCATGCGTAGAAGTAGGGTCAGGGGTAACTCCCTGCGTATCACGTGCATTTCTTTCCTGGGGTGGCCGATTTGGACTTGCGGAGAAATCTGCATAATCCAAATTGGTCAGCCTCGCCTAGGTGTCTACAGCAATTCTCTCGTCTGCTCAAATCTCAAAAACAAGCAACACTCGTTCCTACACTAACGGCTCTAAGGCGTTCAAAGCGTTCCTCCACCACGGCTCTTCGAATCCCAGAACATCTCAAGATCAACTCAACAAACTCACTAACTCAAATTAACAAGGACCACTACAGTGCAAGAGTGCCTCTAGTGCACTAGCACAATGGGAAACTACATTAACGACGATGCCCAAGCCTATCACTTGAACTCAAGCCACCGAAGTATCCATGTCTCCGTAGCCAGACCCGCTGATGGGCTCGTCCAATCTAATCTAATGCAATTCAAATCACACTGGAACAGACTCGCGTCTTTACATGGCATTATTCAATGTTTTCCTTGCATAACCACCCTGGCAGTAACATTTACCCCTTCAAGTAACCTTCGCTAAATATTTTATAAAGCTTTATGCAAACAACTGAGAAGGCAACGCCTTTGAAGGGTCTTCCCATGTAAAGGACACAATTATTGCAGCACCACATACCCTATATAAAATTAGGCTAAGACCAGCCCCCTAAGGGTGCCTTACTGTTGGCAACGGCGTTGAGCTAACAACGCCTAAGCTTAACAAGAGTAGATTGTTTTCTATAATCATAAGGCATAATTAGATGTAGGAAATGTAGTGGAAATACCGATGAATGTTGAAATAAAGATGCTTATGCTTATGACATGTCTCCATCCATGATTTTAACAGTGTTGCCAGGTGCCACATAATATTATATATTTCACGTTGTTTTGCTCGAATGTAATGACTGCCGTATAATTTCGATTTGTATGATAAGATAAGATTTATAATGTATCGGCTTCAGTCCTAGAATGCAAATAATTTTAAAAGTTTTTTCTTTCTTGGTTTTGGGCATGCTTCGAGTATTTTGTGTTGGTTACTCCCCCGCAGCGAGCGAAGCGAGCTTTTTTTCGCGGAAGGCCGATTGTAATCATTTCCATTAGTTTGGGTTTGCTATGATTAGTTACGTTTCGTTTAAGGCAGTAGGAGCTTGCGCGAAGCGCAAGCCTTTTTTCGTGGAAGCCTGACCGTAATCATTTCCATTACTTTGGGTAGCTTAGTTTGGGTTAGTTTTGGTTCGTTTGGGTTAGCTATGGTTAGTTGCGATTCGTTTAAGCCAGTACGAGCTTGCGCGAAGAAGGGCTTGGTAGAATACCAATTATTAGGTTTTCAGTGCCCAGAAGTAGGCATCTTGAAATTTTGAGTTGTATATATATGTTATGTTGTTCAAACAACGGGATCATGCTTACTATTGCACTTCTTAAAACATCTTAAATTATTTTATAACATAAATTTTATAAATAAATTACTATTGAACATAATTAAAATTTTTCTTTATTTTAGGGAACATATCTTAAGGTACCCATAATTGGGGGTTTTATCCTATCGACATAATTATTTGTTCGCGAGCTGGTTCCAAGGATTTAAGCCTCTTTAGAAAAACAATAACGCCGGATACAAAATTATTATTTTTCAAAACAACGCTTCCACTCGCGCAATGTAATGCGGAAATAACGTATAGCATATACGCCCATTTAACTTTTAAAAAATATATTTTCAGTATATGTAATACGAAGATGAAATTGATAGATTTGTGCAATAAGCATTTGTACTTTACCGTGTCTCATCTGATGACCTCAATGTTCGTTAGACACATACCTGAAACAGAAAACAGATATTTAAAAAACGTATAAGTAGATAGAATTTCATCATCAGAAAACTACGACCTTAAAACATTAAAGCCTAGAGCTTCAGGATATTGGAAACTATACAAATGTAATGTAATTACATACGTTGAAAAAAGTTATCGGGAATCTAAGATTGTATTGCTATTTTCCAGTAAAATATTTTTTTCTACGACTGCTATGAAAAGTGTCTAAAAACGCACGTCAAACAGGATCTGAAAATGACTAATTTCACATGATGTATGATACTACTGTGTGAAATTTTTTCACATAGGTTGGGTCTGGTTTGGCCAAAATGATGAATGTCACAAAAATTTGAATCAAGTAGGTCGTTATTTTCGGTTGCCTGATTACACTTATTTTAATTTCAACCTGTCATAAGTATTGTTAGAAAAAATTATCTTTTGCTGTGTAAAAATGGAGAGTGATAGTGAATTTGAATGTACACCGCCAGAAATAAAAGAGAAAGCTACAAGCGTCTCGCTAAATCTTTTGCCGGAAACTTCAAGATACAGGTACGAGACCACATACCAAAAATTTCAGGGGTGGAAAGCAAGAAACAATGTTAAGTCCTCTTCAGAAAATGTACTGCTAGTATATTTTGAAGAACTATCGACTACGTTGTGGTCGATATTTTCCATGCTAAAAGCTACCATAAAAATAAAGCACAATATTAATATTACCGATTATATGAAACTACAGTCGTTCCTAAAACGAAAATCAGAAAAATATGCACCAAAGAAGTCCAAAATTCTAACGGAGGAGGATTTTTCACAATTTTTCAATACAGCACCGGATCAGCAATACCTGCTAATAAAAGTACGTACTGAAAGCAAACTTTACAGTACAAAAAAGTTTCTCACCCGTAAACTTGCTAAAAGTTTTTAATTAACACATTTAATTTTTTAGGCTGCAGTTGCTATTGGTCTGGCAGGAGCTTGTAGACGTGACGAATTAGATAAATTATCAGTCAATAAGATGGAAGATTTAAATTCGGCTATGTTGATCAAATTAACAAGTACAAAAAATAATATGACCCGATCATTTACTCTAACTGGAAACTTCTACAATATATGTAAAAGGTATGCCAATCTCAGACCCACTAATATATCCGAAAACAGATTTTTCTTAAATTATCAAAATGGAAAATGCACTAGGCAAGTTGTAGGCATTAATAAGTTTGGTCGCATGGCTACAGAAATAGCCAGTTTTTTTAAACTGCCTAATCCGAGCGAATATACAGGCCATTGTTTTCGGCGCTCATCGGCAACAATACTTATTAATGCTGGTGAGGATTTACTTACACTTAAACGCCATGGGGGATGGCGTTCTAGTGGAGTGGCAGAAGGATACGTAGACGAGTCAATTGCAAATAAACTAAAAATTGCAAACAAAATTGAGAAATCTGTAAGCCAAACTTCGACGTCCTTATCACAACATGAAATACAAGAATCAGAAACTTCCCCGCCGGCACCGGTTCCTTCATGTTCACGAAACATAACCGAAAATATAACATACACGAATTCGATTGAAAGACGAAATATACCAGCACACAGTTTCCATAACTGCACAAATATAACCATTAACTATAACTTTAAATAGATCTATGTCACTTTATATTTGGTTTTATCAATGTAAAGATAATTTGTTTTTTAAATAATAATTATAACACTTTATTGTAACTGAATAAATTATTTGATGCATTTACTTGTTTAAATCCAGCCTAATTTTGAATTGTAATTTTATTGCTAAAGTTAACATCTTGCAATTTTCGTAATATATATCAACAACGTCTCTTCGGCTTATACTAAAACTAATACACATAAGCCTTTTGTAAGTTTCCCGGTACTATTGGCAAAATTTAACTGTTCCTTGGACTTTAGTAGGTTAATATTATACCATAACAAGTAACACACAACATACTGTCTGTCTAGAGTTTCTAACTATTACTAAAGTCATAGGAAGTACTGAATTTTAAATAATATTTTGTGGTGTAATAGGGTCAACCTATATTCTTTTGTAATTTTTTATTTGTTAATAGAATACATACTAAACCTATATATCTTGACGGAGGCTACTACCCTTAAAATCCTTAACTTAAAACATGATTTTTTAAGTAAAAAGTAGTGTTCTCTGTTACTACAACCCTGACCAGTGTAATTTTTAAACATTTGTTCGTTTTACTAATAATAATAAAGGTAACTTATTCCGTAAACTTTAGTAACATGATATTTACCGTAAGACATTACTTATATTACTAACTTATTTTTAAAAAAAGATTGTTCTACTAAAGTTATAGGAACAAACATATTATTTAAAATTATCTGTTTTGTGATATATTATTAGATACACATATGCCTATGTGTTTTGTAGAGTTACCTTAAACTTTAGTAATATGGTTTGCTCAAAGTAGGGTTTTAACATTAATATGCTTTCTATTCAACCGCCACTAATCTTACTACAATTTAAGTAAATATATTTTTTATTACATTTTATATTGTCATATGAAAAGATTATTAAATAATAATATTATGTGTTTGAACCATAATTTTACTCACGAATTCTAGAAGGCTGTGGCAGCAACTATTACTCGTAAGCAAACTGTCAAAACAATAATTCATGCAAAAGGTTGTCACAAATTTCTATATTTACAATGAACAATATTTACAAAAAGTATTGCTTGTGTAAATTTTGCGAAAGTGTCGAAGAAATAGATAAACAACACAGTAACTTGCCACTTTTAAAATATTTAGTAAAGAACGCTGGTATAGATCTATTGGAAAATAGCCTGTTTAAAAAGATACAACAAACTCTTGTTTTTATGCAACCATCGTTAAACCGCGTGAGGAATACAAAAAGAAATAAAATAGTATCCAAGTACTATTTGTACGTTCTTAAACATCGAAATTTTATGGTCAGTACTAGCGAAGTTCCGAGTCCTCTATTCGCCTATGAAACGAGAAGATGTGTTCCAAGAATACCATGAAATACTAAATGTTTTATTAAAAACACAATAAGGAATATGTCTGTTGTTTTTTAATTATTTGTTGAATTTATTTAATAAAATTCCTTATTTAGAAAACGATGCAATAAGTGTGCTTTTTTTTAAATAATTCATAAACAATTCGTTAATGTCAACCTCGTTAGTGTCAACCAGTCAAAAATATTTTATTTTCTGTAATTTACTTTTGACATAAGCGTGTGAAAACTTTTCACACGGCGTATGAAAAATTTTCACACAGTCCTGTCAAAAGTTAAAAGATTAAAAATAATAAAAATCGCATATTAATCCTTATTTTCTGCAGTCGTAGAAAAAGTATCGTGTGCAACACGTTTGAAACTGACTCTTTGCACACTCGTATGACTTGTAGCACTCGCCTACGGCTCGTGCACAAACCTCATACTCGTGTGCAAAGAGTCTTTTTCAAAACTTGTTGCACAATATACTATTTTGGTGATTGGTAGTAGGCGTTTTTTTACAAATTTATGCTGCTAATAAAAAATAGTATATTATGTTATGAGCATCTACTGGCAACTATTACAGCACAAGTATGAGAATTATTAAATGTATGCGAGTATCTTAGAAGGCATTAAATGTGAGTTACATACACTATTTTTTCTATGACCAGTCATTTTAATAAAAAGAACTACCTCAGCATTCAAATGTAGTAAGTAGATAGGTAGTAGCTATTCTAAAGTCCTAGACAAACTATAATCAACACAACCAATTGTGAGAATGTTAAGTCTCACTCTCTCTCAGGAGAGTATTTTATTATATAAATTGTCGAGCGGACCATCAGTCAGGCAGACTTTGTCTCCCAGTCCGCTCAGCCATTGAACTGCAGTTCACGTAGTCTCTTAGGGGATACCCGCCTAAGTACCAAAGCGAAATCTACGATAGATCTGTCAAAGTTCTAAGTCAAATGATTTTAAAAGTTGAACAGTTATAGTATAGTGAAGCCAGACCAGTCTGCCAATATGACGCTCAAATTACATAAATGAAATATCCACAGTTAACCGTAAAAGCTTTATTATAAAATAGTGACCAATCAAAGTATACCTCAACGAAAAAGCCATGCGTATTCTAGAAATGAAGTACAGTGTAAATTAATTCAAGAATAATTCTTCGGCCAATGGACATTGTTATTGTTTTGCCAACGTGGTTTCGTTACCATCTCTTATCACCTGACGTAGATCGATCCTACCTGAGCTACGTTAACACTCATATGTAAGCATAGCGTGACACTGTCAAAATTGATATATTTTGATATTGATCGAATATTGCTGTAATCTTGCATTTTGATGGGTTATAAACTCGTATCTTAAAGAATCCCATTAAATTATAGGTCGTAAATTCCTAATGTAGAGCTTGCAATCCTGGTATATAGACATCCTGCAATACCAGAATCCCGCATGAATTTTTAAATATTTGGATCCCGTTATGGTATGATCGAGATTTGCGGGACTGCACAGCTGCTTTTCACCATCCGTTGGTGACGAGCGATGAGCGACTGACAACTGTCCAATGATTACGCATTAACGCTTGAAAGTAGGTGTTAAAACATTGACACGTGGCACGAACACGACGTACAAAATAACTTCTTCATTGTTAGTAGTAGTGTCACAGAAAATATAACCCAAATGGGAGCGTCTTATACACTCAGTTCCAAAAAAAGTGACGCACCTAATTTTGGCTGCAACTTTCAAGCTTTGCCATTTCTGAACGCATGTACGAATTTACGAATTCCTTTGTCTTTCGAAAAAAGTTAAAGAGGTGGAATTTTTTTCAAATCCTCCTGGATCGTAGTGAATAAACTCAAACCATGTTTTTTTTTTTAATTTTTGACTCACCCTGTGTGTTAATCAAGTAATGGTATAGAGAGTGCTTGCACTCTATATGAAAGACGGTTCTTTTACGAGCATTTTGCTTTTTTATTCATTGTTTATCTCTAAAATTGTCCGAATTACAGCTTTTTTGCTGAAACCAATTACGAACTTTCTGAATTTATTGACAAAAAGTTTTCTAGTGAAATAAACTGATACGACTTTTAGAAAGATTTTTTGAAACATATAATTATAAACTGAGGTAACTGCTTAATACCGTGTATTGCCTCCCTCTGCGCGGCATACTGAAAATTAGGTTTCTTATCGTTTACATTTATAAACGATCCCATTCTTCCACTGGTGAAAGGTTTAATCAGAACTTAACCGGATGTGATCGTTTTAATGGCGGGTCGGCTATGCTGTGGGCAGGGATTTCAATGAATGGAAAGACATCCCTTCATGTTATTCGGTGAGGCGATCGATGACAGCCCTAATCTACATTGACATTTTACGCCAATATGTCTTACCTCATGCAGAGATAGTTAGCAATAATTTTATGTGATGCAGGGTAACGCCCGACCACACACCGCAGCAATAGTGCGAAACTTCCTAGAAGCTACAAGTATCACCACATTACAGTGGCCTGCGAGAAGCCCCGATATGAGCTCTATAGGACACTACTTGTGGTATGAATTAGAGAAAAAGGTACGTTCTTGCGAAAGGCCTCCACAAAATCTCGCAGAAATGGCAGATGCATTAGTAGAAGAATGGGATCATATATCAATGGAAATGATAAAAAACCTAATTTTCAGTATGCCGCGTAGATTACAAGTTCTTAGCGTTGCTAGGGGAGGCAATACATGGTATTCAGCAGTTACCTCAGTTTACCAGTTTGTGTTTAATAAAAATCTGTTTAAAAGTCGTATGAGTTTATTTTACTAGAAAACTTTTTCTCGATAAATTCAGAAAGTTGGTAATTTGCAAGGTTTCAGCAAAAAAGCTGTAATTCGGACAATCTTAGAGATAAAGCAATGAATAAAAAAAACAAAATGCTTGTAAAAAAGTGTCTTTCATATAAAGTGTAAGCACTTTCTATACATATACTTGATTAACACATAGGGTGAGTCAAAAATTAAGAAAAAAACATGGTTTTAGTTTTTCCACTAACATCCAGGAGGCTTTGAAAAAAATTCTCTTTTTTTTTTTTTTGAAAGACAAAGAAATTACCTACCAGCACATAAAAAAAATCCGTCCATTCGTTCAGAAATGACAAAGCTTGAAAGTTACAACCAAAATTAGGTGCGTCACTTTTTTTGGAACTGAGTGTATTTGGGTTAATAGTGTTATTGCATAGAGAGTATGGAGTATAATGAGTTTAAAAGTTCCAGTGGTCCAGTGCTGTGTTTGGAAATATTTTTGAAATCTGAAGATGCTCAAACAGCCAACTGTAAGTTGTGCAATTCAATTATTAAAACCACAGCATGCTCACAAAAAGTTTGGCATGATCATATAAAATCTAAACATAATATTAATTTGAAGTCAAGTATTGACATTGACATTGACTCTTCAAATGCAGACTTGACGACATCAGAGCCATCAAGCTCAAAGCAGATCAATGAAACACATTGGACTACTTCTCGAAGCAGGAGGATATGATACATTAGAAAAAAGGGTGTTTCGTATGTTTGCTAAGGATCGATTTGCCATTCATGGTTTCTGTCCTGCCTTTACTATATACGGCGCAGCATTGAACAACAGGACAAGAATTTTATCTAGGTGCAGGAACTGAATTCGGCAAAAAGAAATGAAGCGCGTTTCACTAACCATGATAGCATTACCTCTTGATGATGTTAACATGGTTAACGAAACGCGCGTCGAGTGTAAACTTCTGTTTCGGTATTGTGGATTAAACGCTGTTTTAGAAATTTTAAATAGTTTTGCAGAAAAGCCTTCACTTGCGGGTTGGTCAGCTTGTTTAAAGGAATATTAGCAGTCAAACAAATAAATTCTGACTGGCCATGGTTTTCGTCTTTAAAAGTCTCAAAAGAGTGCTTCAACATTGATTGAATTGGACCGGACTTCATCTTGTTGACCTTAGCAATGTGAGACGGCGTTTTAATGTGTTGATATATTTGGAATTTCTTCAAGCAGGAAACAACGGTTGAACAAGGCTTGTTAAAAACATGATCGCTATCCAAAACAAATTCTGGATAAGGCTTAATCAATCCACAAAGTACATCTTTTTTCGCCACTTTCGTTTACACTTTCGCTTTGTTTAGGCGTACAATATTACCTGCAAACTGCTACGGCAAACAACAACCTCAATAATACTGGTAAACTGTAACAAATGTTAACAAATAAATTATAGAAGGTGTAAGGTGTAGGTAAAAAAAAGTCTAGTTAAAACCAGCAAATGTAGGAAATTAACACAGAAATCCCAAAACATGCTTGGATATGCAATATACAATAGTTTTTAAATATAAATTTCTCCTTCGAAAACACAAAAATATGCAAAAATGCATATATATGCAAATTGCATAAAATCGGGTCGTAACCTCGGTTTTTTTTTAAACACGCGTGTTTTCCTGCCTTTGGGTGGTCAGACACTTACATATGCAATCATATGGCTGCATATCGCTGCTTTTATGTTTTCCGATGAAATAAAGGCAAAACGTCGATTTTTCTGCTGGGTTAGGCTCCTTATTTTCCCTTTTACAGTTAGACTGGCACAAGAGCAGCCTAAAGATAGGGTGGAGAAACCAATATCAGGTGCCTAGAAGCACCGATAGGCATTTCTCATTTTCGAATAACGAGTTTCAAGCGGATATGCTTTCAACCTCGGCGTCTGCTTCAGAATAATAAATGTCATTATCATAGCGGATCATTATTTACATTACTTTGGGTTAGCTTTGGTTAGTTTGAGTTAGTTTTGATTCGTTTGGGTTAGATATGGCTAGTTCCGTTTCGTTTAAGCCAGTACGAGCTTGCGCGAAGAAAAGCTTGCGCCAAGCGCAAGCATTTTTTCGCGAAAGCCCGACTATAATAATTTCAATGAGTTTGGGTTAGCTTTGATTGGGTTGCTTTAGGTTAGTTTGGGTTTGTTTAAGCAGGTACAATCTAGCACTTATATCGGTTAGTTTGATTTTTTTTCGGTTCGGCAATCGATTGAGCTTTAAAATGGCTATTTCAATCATATTTCGTACATTCTTTCATTAAATGGAAGAAAAATATGAAACTGTTACCGAAAATTTGAGTAAACCGTCGAGATATATTATTTTATTTCATTGATAGAGGGTACATGACATTATTTTATTACAATTTGGCAACATTGTGCCCGCGATGTCATGTTTTGCATGAAATAAGCTAAAATATCCGACTTTAAACCTTTTTTTTTGTGAAAAAAAAGGCTTCATCCGCAATTTTCATTTCCTTAATCTACTCTATTTTATATGCCCTTTCGGTTATATAGACAAAATCCCAAAAATCCGTGGGTGGTTAACGTCACCAGACCCCATTATTTAAAGGACCCCGTAATTTACAGGACTATGTTGAAACACAAAAAATTAGTTTTTGTCACCGTTTCATGTTACACTTTTGTAAAATGTACCAAGTATGAAAAATTGCAATTTTCAATTAAACTATGGTTGAAAAAAGCCAAAAGACAACTTTTGTATAGAATTAAATTTTGTATATTTAATAAAGCATTCAAACACGCTGTGTATCGGAAACGAACCACTTTATACCCCATGTTCATATAGAAAAAAAAAATAAAAATAATAAATTTAGCTCAGGAATACCCGCTTAAATGCTTTGTACCCAGCTAGGCCTGTGTTTGCCCTCCAATCCTTTTTAACACTGCCTAAAATTGTAATATGTTACCGGTGCTCTAAACTATAGCTTGTTGTATATAACTTATGCATACATTGATGGGATTTTATGGTATGTAATTCTACTTTGCATTGGAATTTTAGAATTTGATTCGCAGAATGGGGTAGGTGAACCAGTAAGGCCCACCCAGCTGGCTAACTTATCATCCCTTAGATGAAAGAAAATTATGTCGTACAAAACTTATGTAGAAACTCTCGACTATTTAGTGCATTCTATAAAACCATATTCATACGTCCTTACCTGAAGGTTAGAAGGCAATACAATTCAAATTGCCGTAAAAACAGATATTTCAATATCTATTATTAAAGGACTAAATCTTTTATGACACATATAAAGGTGGTCGTTAATCTAGGCATTGGATTAAAAGCAAACCTGGCGATATTTCGATTTATTTGCCATTACCAGCGAGTGAAACTATTTTCTTGCTGAAAATATCTTATTGTGAAAAATATAGGGACATTCCTATATTTTTTACAATACCTTAACAGTGCTCTTCTTTGGAGTAGCGATCGAAAACCTCTTATTGATTGATTGAGAAAAAATATAAATAAATAGTGAAATACAACGATAGTCACCTTGATTCGGATCTGTGTGATTCAATCCTAAACTTGTAAAGTTCATGGCTCCAAAACAAAACAGGAATCGCGAACTTTTTTTATACAGGGCACTCAAACTACGGTTGAAATAACTCAAAATAATCTTACACATACGTATGTATACGTCAAGCAGCAAATACGTTGACTGCTCTTACAGCTAATTTCCTGTTGACTGAGGGTGGGCGGTGGATTTATGCATATGAGGCACCTCGGAAACTATAGAGATTTATTGCAACCTTTCAGGTATTGTTATCAGGTCGGATTCTTGCCGTATCTTGTATTAGAAAAAAGATAAGTGTAAGATAATACGGTAATGTCATATAGGATGCTATAGTTACGGCGTAATCCTTTATAGATTATAAAGGATTTAAAATAGGCGTTGGGAGTTTGGACTTTTAATACATGACAAAAACACCTTGTGTAAATAAAGTGTTAACAAAATATTAGGATAGCGCCCAAATGCAATGCAATATTTACAGGGTGTCTAACAAGTTTCCAATAATGCCAACTTTCATTTAGATATTTATGATCGTGTGCGGCGTGCGGCAACGTGGTTACGTTTTCGCCTAAAAAAATCGACAATTTCTTGAAAAAAGCAAAGAAAAATTATTACAACTAAGATCTCTTAGTGTTGTATGCATTACAGTAGAGATGGAAATAAAGGCAGCAATTTATACTAGCTAAGAAGTGGATAAACATTCTGTGTTTCCAAAATAAACAATAACAAAGCGAGTTTTGCACCTAGAGGTGTTGCCATATCAATCCGGGAAAATTCCTGAGAAATAGCAAGATGCTGTTTGCAGTGGCGTAAAAAATAAACAACCGTTTCAAAATGCAATGCAGTGAATGCAATAAAGTATAGAATAAAGATATTTTCAATTACGATGACTGTAAAAATCTGTTTTGCAAGATATGTGGTGAGTTGTTCGCATCAGAGATTAAGGCCCACGAGTTACGAGGCGGGAGGTTAATGATATTCTATTGCGCAAAGTGCCTACAATTTGAAACTTTTGGCTTATTGAAGGACATTGTTGCTGAGAAAGTTGAAAATATAAAAAACAAAAATGAAATCATTAGCGTTCTGAAGCAGCAAATTGAAGAACTTAAGAAAAATGTTTCTGAAACCAAAAAACCCGTAGTGTTTTGTGCTCAAATTCTAAAAAATTCGGCAGAAGACAATAAAACTAGTGTGCCAAATTTGTTGATATGTCCCAAATAGTTACAGAACAAATTAATAACTAAAAAGGATGTAGCAGATAAGTTAAACCCGACAGACTTGAATGTCGAAATAAAATGTATCATTGTGGGTGCAAATGAAAATATGATTATTTAGTGGAAACAGAGAATTTGCCTAAAGCAGATGAAAAATTATTGAAAAAGAAATACGATGTTCATCATCATTAGTACTGCTACAGCCCTACAGGGCCTCGACTTTCTCCAGCCTCGTCCGCCATCCTTTCCGGTCTCTGGCAAGGACCCTCCAGTCAGCTGCACCAATTTTTCTGGCATCCTAGAAACGCCGTCCTTCCATCTCAGTCTTGGTCTCCCTCTGCCTCTACTGCCGGTTGGTATAGCCTCAAAGTTTCTTCGCGTTGGCACGTTGTTGTCATAGCGTGCTACATGTCCTGCCCATCTTAACCTGCCAATCTTGATTCTTGTTATTATGTCTTTGTTTCCTGACCCTCTATATAAGTTATAAAGCTCAATATTATATCTTCTTCTCCTGACGTTATAGTCTTGAACAGCACCATAAATCTTTCTTAGGATTTTTCGTTCAAATGTTGATAGTAACGTCTCATCTGCTTTTGTTAGGGTCCAGGTTTCCGAGCCATGGATGAAAACTGGTACAATTAACATCTTATAGAGTCTGATCTTTGTGCTTCTCGAAAGGCTTGATCTACGTTAGTATTTTGACAACCTAAAATAACGATTGGCAAGCATTATGCGCCCTTTATTTCTTTGCTGACATCATTACTCGGGTCATTACTGCGCTCTTTTGTGGCAGCCACTCCCCAGCAGCCGAGTCAATGTTTGCACCCCTGTACGTTCTAGCATCCATGAGATTGGAGTAGTGTCTGCTGTCTATAAGTACATGGTCGTTTTAGTTTTCAGTTTTTTCCATTAGGGGATACCCATGTAACCTTATGTATTCTTTTATGTTCGAACGTTGTACTTCCCACCACCATATTCTTTGAAGCCGCGAAATTAATAACCCTGTTTCCATTGTCATTACTTTCATAATGGAGGCTGTGTCTACGAATATGCTCTTGGTATGTTTCCTCTTTGCCAATCTTAGCATTCATGTCACCGATAATTATATTAATGTCGTGGGCTGCGGTTTGATCATTGGCATTTTCTAACTGATCATAGTATAGATCTTTATCTTCTTCTGATTTATCTTCAGTAGGTGCTTGTACATTAATTATACTAATGTTGAAGAACTTTCGTTTTATTCTAAGGACGCACAATTTCTCATTAATAGCTTTAAAGCCTATTACTAGCTGCCTAATTCTTTTCATCACCACAAAGCCAGTGCCAAATTGATGTTGGGTGGGGTGACAACTGTAGTATAGATCAAAGTTTTTCTTATGCATGTTACCACAACAAAAATATTGAAGCCTAAAATCAAAATTCCTGAATATGAAGGTAAGGTATCTAACAAGTTTTCAACAATGCCAACTTTCTTTTAGATATTTATGATCGTGTGCGGCAACGCTGCACATATTATGTGGTTACGTTTTCGCCTAGAAAAATCGACAATTTCTTGTAAAAAGCAAAGAAACATTCCGTGTTTCCAAAATAAACAATAACAAAGCGAGTTTTGCACCTAGAGGTGTTGCCATATCAATCCGGGAAAATTCCTGAGAAATAGCAAGATGCTGTTTGTAGTGGCGTAAAAAATAAACAACAGTTTCAAAATGTAATGTAGTGAATGCAATGAAGTAAAGAATAAAGATATTTTCAACTACGATAGCTGAAAAATATCTTTTGCAAGATATGTGGTGGGTTAGTTTGGATTGTCCGCATCTCCGCATCAGACATTAAGGTCTTCGAGCTACGAGGCGGAAGGGTAATGATATTCTATTGCCCAAAGTGCCTACAATTTGAAACTTTTGCTCAAATATTTTGAGTCAAACTAAAGTTATAGGTATTCCAAGTAGTCAGTCTCTCTTCCCCCGCCCTTATTTGATGCCCTACAATCCAAGGTGATGAACCAAAAAAATGCAGAATTTCACGAGGATTACAGTGGTGGTATTCCTTTATCAACTTAACGAAACATTTTTGAGTAACATGCATTTATCTACCTGACCATAGCTATTACGCTCCCTAGCGGTAGAGGTATGAAATGAAATTAAAATTTCTTTTGGTCACTTTAGTTATATAATTTTTTACCGCAAGTCTCTACGATTAGTGGTTTCTGAGATACAGCCGCTTACCTCGCTTATTTGTTGCCCACCCTGTACAGGGTGTCCCATTTTCGTGTGTTTTACGGGGTTTCTCGCTTATGAGTAGAGATACAAGGATGCGGTTTTCGCAATAATTGGCTATTTTTTTGGGAAACTAAAAATGCCACATACAGTTTTTTTCCTAGCCCTCTTAGTTTCTAAGATACAGGAAAATTGAAAACGTTGCATTTTTTGACCCCCTCGTATCTCAGTTATTGTTTATCTTAGCGGAAAGGTAAAAAATGTTTCTTATGCATTTTTTTACGTAGATTCCAGTGGTGTAGATAGATTTCTTCAAGTTTTTCAGTTTTTGAGATATTGACTAAAGTTGTTTTTTCTTAAATGGAACACCCTGTATATTATTTTTTTTATATTAACTACCTCGTTGTGTGCTTTCTAAAAATATAATATAGTCTATACTTATTTTCATAAATAAAATTAAAAAATGCATTTTTTACTTTTTATGTGTTTTATGGGGTTCCTCGCGTATGAGTGGAGATAAAAAGATGCGGTTTGCGTAATAGTCTGCTACTTTTTGATGAAATTAAAGATACCATAATTACATTTCTCGTGCCTCTCTTAGTTTCTGAGCTACGGAGTGATTTTGAAAATTTGTTGTTTTCAGGCACCCCTTGTATCTCGATTATTTAAAAAGTTATTGTAAATGCAAAAACGGTTTTACATAGATTTTTTTACCGCAGAATCTAGTGGCGTACTTGTTTTTGATGTGTAAACATCTTACGCGGCGGTATGAGGGTAAATCTCGGGAAATGTGTGGACGGAAATGTGGGGACGGAATTTGTAAACCGATGGTGACATTATAACCCGTGCGCTTTGAGAAGCAAGCTAATCCAGGACGGCCGTGAAGGATTTTTATACAAATTTGCCATTTAAAATCGTTTTTAAACGGATTTTAGACGATAAAAAAGCATATTATTATTTTAAATTAAACGAACTGTCAAAAGTATTATTCAGATGCCCAGACGTTTAACACAATATTCAGTCATGGCCCTCTTCTAAAGTTTGCAAAGTTTGGTTATTGACTTTCCCAAATCAAAGATGACTGACTAGCTGGTAGTGAATAAGCTGGGTCTATAGGTTGATGTTATTCTTGGTGGCATTAGATTGTTTTTAAATAACTACTAATAAGGGTAATATTTATTATTTAACACGTTTATGTGATTTAGGTTGTTCATTACTCTTTATCTCTATATACAAAAAATAAGTTTTCTTCCATATTGTTTCGTGGTGCAGTAGTTATCACGTGTGGCTAGCACGCGAAAAGTCTATAATGTCACAATCGGTTTACAAATTGCGTCTCCACATTTCCGTCCCCCCATTTCCGTCCACGCATTTCCCGAGATTTACCCTCATACCGCCGCGTAAGATGTTTACACATCAAAAACAAGTACGCCACTAGATTCTACGGTAAAAAAATCTATATAAACCGTTTTTGCATTTACAATAACTTTTTAAAGAACCGAGATACAGGAGGTGCTTGAAAACGACAAATTTTCAAAATCACCCCGTAGCTCAGAAACTAAGAGAGCCACAAGAAATGTAATTATGGTATCTTTCATTCATCAAAAAGTAGCAAACTATTGCGCAAACCGCATCTTTTTAACTCCACTCATAAGCGAGGAACCCCATAAAACACATGTTAAAAAGTAAAAAATGCATTTTTTATTTTATTTATGAAAATAAGTATAGACTTTATTATATTTTTAGAAAGCCCACAACGAGGTAGTTAATATAAAAAACCATTTAAGAAAAAGAACTTTAGTCAATATCTCAAAAACTGAAAAACTTGAAAAAAATCTAACTACACCACTGGAATCTACATAAAAAAATGCATAGGAAACCTTTTCTACCTTTCCGATAAGATAAACATTAACTGAGATACCAAAGGGGTCCAAAAATGCAAGGTTTTCAATTTCGCCCTGTGTCTTAGAAACTAAGAGGGCTAGAAAAATCTCTAAGTGGCATTTTTAGTTTCACAAAAAAGTTGCCAACTATTGCGAAAACCGCATCCTTGTATCTCTACTCATAAGCGAGAAACCCCGTAAAACACACGAAAATGGGACACCCTGTACATTCAAACACTGATAGTAGAAACCGCTACATCGACATCTTAAAGCTTTTTACGTGAACCTCCTGAAGAATCTGATTTTGATACAAAAACAGTTTCCGATTCCTCAGAATTAGAATACGAATCTTTGGAAGAAAATATTTAAAAATCTTCCATTTTCACTTCACTTGTTTTGTTCCTTTTAGAACTACTTAATATTTTGGTTTTTGTTTTTTTAAATTCATATTTCAGATAACTACTTGTTTATCACATATTGTGTTTTTTTATTTTGTCTTATGGAGGAAACATGACTCATTTGGGGGAGTAAATACCCTGCGTAATTAACCAAGATATTTATCTAAAAATTAAATACCCAGGTAATTTACCCATCATTAGAACATATCAGAAATATATATTAATATCACACTCGTGTCAAAATCAACTTTTCAACACTAGAGCGGGAAAATGGATCGTGCCATCCTCATCTGTCAAAAATGTCAAATCAAATTCGTATAATTTTCCATCTGTTCAAATTTTCAACACAAGTGTGATATAAGGTATTTTCTAGTCAAGTTATCTGTTTTTATAAGTGGTTATAGGGAATGAAGACTGAGTAGCCAGTGGAACTAGAAAAATCGATATTATAATGTATCATTATTATTTTATCATAACGTGCTTCAGATAAAAGATTAAATGAAATCTATTGCGCACATAAATCTATCCCAACTTCGATTGTCTGAACTTCTGAATATTTTTAAAAATTATTGCGCTGCCTGGCGTAATACTTCAACGATAGTGTGCTTTACTTATAACACTATTTTGAATGAAGAGTAATTACCTAAATCTGGATATTCCAATATATTTGTCACCTTCTTAGGAACAGAGTCATGGATATCTATTTATAAGCATCCTTCAATATCATTGTCACTGAAAACCCTTTTCAAACATATGCACCCGAACTAGTACCGTGCGTGAATATAAAGTAAACTAAATCTCAAAGCACACGTACACGTAAGAGCATGCCAATAACTAACTATAAGCAAGTCGCAAATATGTCGACTGCTCTTCTTGCAGATTTCCTGGTGACTAAGGGTGGGCGGTGAATTTAATTTATACATGCGAATCACCTGAAAAGCATCGAGCTTTACTGCAATCTTTCAGGTACGGTTGTTATCAAACTAAATGTTGTATCTGGAATAAGATAAATGCAGTGATAAAACGTTAATCAATATACTCTTGCTTAATGCAAAATAACATATAGATATGGAAAAATAATATCGTTATCGTTTTTCCAGCTAAAAATACTTTTATGTTCCACCCGTTCAGGAAAAATATATAAAGGTGAGTGGGGAAATTGTGCGCACTTAAGCGTAAATCGTTTTAGAAATAATAGCATTGTAGATAATTTAAACGTAAATATCGTAATGGGAGTGCTATTTAGTTTACTTTTAGTTCGTAAATCAATATTAGAAAAAAATGAAGTATTTAAAGCACCATATTTCTAAAAGTATGAAAGTGCTCTTGCGAACCATTCCCCGCCCTTGTGGGTAATTATGCGCACATGTTGGAGAATGGTGGATGGTCCGCATTAAAATTATTATTAAATAATATCAAAACATTTATTAAAGTTGTGGAACATAAAATATAACACACATTTATATTTTTTCGGGGTATCTGAGCCAGTACACTCGGCATGA
>JAEQML010056972.1:0-32978 GCA_016904865.1 Pissodes strobi
AGCAAAACGTAGGTCATTTAAAAAGTAAACTTGTTTCTTTAATACGTGTCGATATGGCACTAACAGTTTCGGAAATACTGCACTTTATTAATTTGTTTCAAGGTCAATATGTTGAAGGTTAAGAAAAACCTGTAACTTCCTTGACATCAGCTAATAGATTTTCGAAATCTACGTAAATTTCGAATCTCTGATGTAGGTGCCATGCGTTTCGCATGAAAATGACCGGAAACGTCGGTTTTAGTGTTTTCTCAGCGTAAATATGCGAAATAACGCATTTCCACTCTTTATAAGCAAGACGTCGAAAGTTTCGAACCCATTCGCAAGGATTCAAGCTATTTGGGCATAACTACGTATACCTTTATAAATTTACGTGAAATGTCGCGGTCTTTTAAAAAGGGTTCGGTCATTTCGTGAAAAAATGGTAATTACTCAATTGGATTCAAAAATCTTTTTTTAAATACAGCTTTTCCGAATTTACAAGAGAACGGTTGATCTGACATGAAAAGTGTATCAGACAAGAATTGTATTTCTGGTAATTTTACACATTTTTGGATTTGCTTTATGTCTAACCGTTTGTGAGAAAAACGACTATAAATTTAATTTTGGGAAAAAAATTTATTTTTCTGAAATTGTCGGGTATCGGTGATCTGAAATGAAAAGATTGCACAAGCAAAACGTAGATCATCTAAAAAGTTAACTTTTTTCTTTAATACGTTTCGATGCGGCGCTAATAGTTTCGAAAATACTGCACTTTATTAATTTTGTTCAAGGTCCTGTATCGTACAATACGTTCGGTTAAGAAAAACCTGTAACTTCCTTGACATCATTTGATAGATTTTCGAAATCTACGTAAAATGTAGGTGCCATGCGTTTCGCATGAAAATGACCGGAAACGTCTGATTTAGCGTTTTCTCAGCCTAAGTACGCGAAATAACGCATTTCCACGTTTTATAAGCAAGGCATCGAAAGTTTCGAACCCATTCGAAATAATTGAAGCTTTTTGCGCTAACTACCTATACCTTTAGAAATTTACGTGAAATGTCGGGATCTTTTATAAAGGGTTCGGTCATTTCGTGAAAAAATGGTAATTAATCAATTTGATTCAAAAATCATTTATAAATTCAGTTTTTTCAAATTTACAAGAAAACATGAACAGTGTATCAGACAAGAATTGTAGATCTGGTAATTTTACACATTTTTGGTATATACATATTTGCTTTATGTCTAAACGTTTGTGTGGAAAACGACTATGAATTCAATTTTGGAAATAAAAATGTATATTTCTGAAATTTTCGGGTAATCGCTGATCTGAAATGAAAAGCTAGCACAAGCCAAACGTAGATCATCTGAAAAGTTAACTTTTTTCTTTAATACGTTTCGATGCGGCGCTAATAGTTTCGAAAATACTGCACTTTATTAATTTTGTTCAAGGCCCTTTATCGTACAATATATTCGAAGGTTAAGAAAAACCTGTAACTTCCTTGACATCAGCTATCTCATGTAGGTGTCATGCGTTTCGCATGAAAATGACCGGAAACGTCGGATCTAGCGTTTTCTCAGCCTAGATATGCGAAATAACGAATTTTCACGTTTTATATAGCAAGGCGTCGAAAGTTTCGAACCCATTCGAAAGATTTGAAGCTTTTTGCGCTAACTACGTATACCTTTATAAATTTACGTGAAATGTCGCGGTCTTTTATAAAGGGTTCGGTCATTTCGTGCAAAAATGGTAATTAATCAATTTGATTCAAAAATCATTTTTAAATACAGTTTTTCCGAATTTACAAGAGAACGGTTGATCTGACATGAAAAGTGTATCAGACAAGAATTGTATTTCTGGTAATTTTACACATTTTTGGTATACATATTTGCTTTATGTCTAACCGTTTGTGAGAAAAACGACTATGAATCTAATTTTGGGAAAAAAAATTATTTTTCTGAAATTGTCGGGTTAGTTTGGGTGATCTGAAATGAAAAGTTTGCACAAGCAAAACGTAGATCATCTAAAAAGTTAACTTAAATACGTTTCGATGTGGCGCTGATAGTTTGGGTTAGTTTGGAAATATTGCACATTATTAATTTTGTTCAAGGTTCTGTATCGTACAATATGTTCGGTTAAAAACCTGTAACTTCCTTGACATTTGGATTCAAAAATCATTTTTTACGAACTTACAAGAGAGCGGATCTGACATGAAAAGTGTATCAGACAAGAATTGTAGATCTGGTAATTTTACACATTTTTGGTATATACTTATTTGCTTTATGTTTAACCGTTTGTGAGAAAATCCACAGAATCCAATTTTGGGAATAAAAATGTATTTTTCTGAAATTTTCGGGTAATCGGTGATCTGAAATGAAAAGCTTGCACAAGCAAAACGTAGGTCATCTAAAAAGAACTTTTTTTCTTTAAAACGTTTCGATGTGGCGCTAATAGTTTCGGAAATATTACACTATTAATTTTGTTCAATTTCAATATGTTTGAAGGTTAAGAAAAACCTGTAACTTCCTTGACATCAGCCAATAGATTTTCGAAATCTACGTAAAACTGCGAATCTCTCATGTAGGTGCCATGCGTTTCGCATGAAAATGACCCGAAACGTCTGATTTAGCGTTTTCCCAGCCCAAATATGCGAAATAACGCATTATCATGTTTTATAAGCAAGACGTCGAAAGTTTCGAACCCATTCGACGAATTGAAGTTTTTTGCGCATAACTATAATACCTTTATAAATTTACGTGAAATGTCGCCGGTCTTTTAATAAGGAGTCGGCCATTTCGTGAAAAAATGGTAATTATTCAATTGGATTCAAAAATAATTTTTTAATACAGATACGTAGATATAAAAAGTTTACTTTTTTCTTTAATACGTTTCGATGTGGCGCTGATAGTTTCGGAAATATTGCGCTTTATTAATTTTGTTCAAGGTTCTGTATCGTACAATATGTTCGGTTAATAACCTTTAACTTCCTTGACATTTGATAGATTTTCGAAATCTACGTAAAATGTCAAGTCTCTCATGTAGGTGCCATGCGTTTCGCATTAAAATGACCGAAACGTCTGATTTAGCGATTTCTCAGCCTAAACATGTGAAATAAGGCATTTCCACTTTTTATAAGCAAGACTTCGAAAGTTTCGAACCCATTCGAAATAATTCATGCTATTTGCGCATAGCTACGTATATCTTTATAAATTTACGTGAAATGTCGCCGGTCTTTTAAAAATGAGTCGGACATTTCGTGAAAAAATGGTAATTACTCAATTGGATTGAAAAAAAATTTTTTAATGCAGATACGTAGATCTAAAAAGTTTACTTCTTTCTTTAATAAGTTTCGATGTGGCGCTAATAGTTTCAGAAATATTGCCCTTTATTAATTTTGTTCAAGGTCCTGTATCGGACAATATGTTCGAAGGTTAAGAAAAACCTGTAACTTCCTTGACATCATTTGATAGATTTTCGAAATCTACTTAAAATTTCGAGTTTCTCATGCAGGCTACATGCGTTTCGCATGAAAATGACCGAAACGTCTGATTTAGCGTTTTCCCAGTCCAGATATGCGAAATAACGCATTTCCACTTTTTATAAGCAAGACGTCGAAAGTTTCGAACCCATTCGACAGAATGGGTTCGTATACCTTTATAAATTTACGTGAAATGTCGCCGCTCTTCTAAAAACGAGTCGGCCATTTTGTGAAAAAATGGTAATTACTCAATTGGATTCAAAAATAATTTTTTAGTAGTAGATTTAAAAAGTTTACTTTTTTCTTTAATAAGTTTCGATGTGGCGCTGATAGTTTCGGAAATATTGCACTTTATTAATTTTGTTCAAGGTTCTGTATCGTACATGTTCGGTTAAGAAAAACCTGTAACTTCCTTGACATCATTTGATAGATTTCTGAAATCTACGTAAAATTTCAAATCTCTCATGTAGGTGCCATGCGTTTCGCATGAAAATGACCGGAAACGTCGGTTTTAGTGTTTTCTCAGCGTAAATATGCGAAATAACGCATTTCCACTCTTTATACGCAAGACGTCGAAAGTTTCGAACCCATTCGCAAGGATTCAAGCTATTTGCGCATAACTACGTATACCTTTATAAATTTAGGTGAAATGTCGCGGTCTTTTAAAAAGGGTTCGGTCATTTCGTGAAAAAATGGTAATTACTGAATTGGATTCGCAAATAATTTTTTAAATTCAGCTTTTCCGAATTTACAAGAGAACGGGTTGATCTGACATGAAAAGTGTATCAGACAAGAATTGTAGATCTGGTAATTTTACACATTTTTGATATATACTTATTTGCTTTATGTCTAACCGTTTGTGAGAAAAACGACTGAATCCAATTTTGGGAATGAAAATGTATTTTTCTGAAATCTTCGGGTAGTCGCTAACCTGAAATGAAAAGTTTGCACAAGCAAAACGCAGGTCATCTAAAAAGTTAACTTTTTTCTTTAAAACGTTTCGATGTGGCGCTAATAGTTTCGGAAATATTACACTTTATTAATTTTCTTCAATTTCAATAAGTTCGAAGGTTAAGAAAAACCTGTAACTTCCTTGACATCAGCTGTTAGATTTTCGAAATCTACGTAAAATTGCGAATCTCATGTAGGTACCATGCGTTTCCCATGAAAATGACCGGAAACGTCTGATTTAGCGTTTTCTCAGCTTAAATATGCGAAATAACGCATTTCCACGTTTTATAAGCAATACGTCGAAATATTCGAACCCATTCGAAAGAATTGAGCTTTTTGCTCATAACTACGTATACCTTTATAAATTTACGCGAAAAGTCGCGGTCTTCTTAAAAGGGATCGATGATTTCGTGAAAAAATGGTAATTACTCAATTGGATTCAAAAATCATTTTTAAATACAGTTTTTACGAATTTACAAGTGAACGGATCTGACATGAAAGGTGTATCGACAAGAATTGTAGATCTGGTAATTTTACACATTTTTGGTATATGCTCATTTGCTTTATGTCTAACCGTTTGTGAGAAAAACGACTGAATCCAATTTTGGGAATAAAATGTATTTTTCTGAAATTTTCGCGTAGTCGGTGACCTGAAATGAAAAGTTTGCACAAGCAAAACGTAGGTCATTTAAAAAGTAAACTTGTTTCTTTAATACGTTTCGATATGGCACTAATAGTTTCGGAAATATTGCACTTTATTAATTTTCTTCAAGGTCAATATGTTCGAAGGTTAAGAAAAACCTGTAACCTCCTTGACATCAGCTAATAGATTTTCGAAATCTACGTAAAATTTCGAATCTCTCATGTAGGTGATGAAAATGACCCGAAACGTCTGAATTAGTGTTTTCTCCGCCTAAATATGCGAAATAACGCATTTCCACGTTTTATAAGCAAGACGTCGAAAGTTTCGAACCCATTGGAAAGAATTGAAGCTTTTTGCGCATGACTACGTATACCTTTATAAATTTACGTGAAATGTCGCCGGTCTTTTAAAAATGAGTCGGGACATTTCGTGAAAAAATGGTAATTACTCAATTGGATTCAAAAATAATTTTTTAATACAGATACGTAGATCTAAAAAGTTTACTTCTTTCTTTAATAAGTTTCGATGTGGCGCTAATAGTTTCAGAAATATTGCCCTTAATTACCGTTCAAATTACACTCGAAATTACCTTCGAATATACATGGTGATTGAAAAAGTTAAATGGTAATAAAAGAATTCATTTTTTAACAGAGGGTCCTATTTAAGTACCCACCTATTATTTCAATTCTTAGGTATTCTAGGGACCATTTAGTAGTATTCGGGCAATATTTTGCGTAAAACATATCCCTTAATCTGAACTCTCTGGTTTTATGGATCACGTAACGTACATAAACTGGTAGCATATGACCTACCGTAAGACGTCGTGTTCACAATTCATGGATACCTCCGTAGTTTGTTCATTATTGCGACTAAACTGGAAAATAACGACAATTTTCGACAAATTGCCATATAATCGTAGTTAGCCAAGATATCCACAAAATCTCAAATACGTCCCGAGGTATTACCTAACTGTAAAGAGAGGTATTTAATTACGACTATCAATCTCAACTACCCCATGGATGGGGATAACTTGAAATTTTGTAAAAAAAACATCTCTTTCTTTAACACCCTGTAGTATATGTTAGGTGCAAAAGATCTTATTACAAAAATTAGACGTAAGAGCCAAAGACTCAACTATTCAGAATTTCCAAAGTTTTTTAAAATCGGTTGAGTAGGTTTCCAATAACGAGCTTTCAAATATTGTCCAAAAAACTAGGTGCGTCGTTTTTTTGACGAGCAGTTTATATGATTTTATATTTAGTGCCGAAAAAATTTGAAATTTAATTCCTCAAGTAACATTTACAGGTATTCTTAAAAAGTTGGGCGCATTTTACGGACATTTCTTGGCGACATTCAAGCATAGTCTCAGGTAAATAATATGGGTTGTAAAAATTACAATTAAATTAATTTGGCATTTACCCTGTGGGACAAACTAAAGCTAAAAGGAAACGCAGATATTTATTTTTAAGTTTATTTTTATAGTCTATATATTTCAGTTTACATTTTTCATAGCTATAACTTTACTTAAAACTAATTTGAGTTGTTCTAATAAACCAACATTAGAACACGAAATTCCAAAGAAATTCAAATCAATTTTTCCTATAGTTTTTAATGTGTTTGTAAATTCCGTATATTCATAGAAATACTCGCCTAAAATAAAATAAAATAAGCCGTTCGTATATCTAAAAACAGAGGCAATTTTGCCTGGAATTGCAGAAAAGCGTTCTGTTATAAGCGATGTGGTTTTAGGGCCGAAGCTACATTCGCCAAATTGTATATTGTTATCAAAGAATAAGAAAGTCTGTCCTTTGTAGGTATTTACAGCCCCACGTATATTTAACGAATTAGGTATTATTTTATCCATGTAATATTTATTAATCAATTATTTCATTCCATATTCAAATAGATATATAACGTTTTCGATAAATAGTACCACATCATTATTTGGCCGTTGATATATAGCTCATATATTTTTAAAATTTGCTGGTAGAAACTTGAGCCACTCTGTAATTAGTAATTTCTTTTGTGCTTAAATTTAAAATCCAAACGTATTTTTCATAAAAAATGGCAATTAGGTATTATTTTATCCATGTAATATTTATTAATCAATTATTTCATTCCATATTCAAATAGATATATAACGTTTTCGATAAATAGTACCACATCATTATTTGGCCGTTGATATATAGCTCATATATTTTTAAAATTTGCTGGTAGAAACTTGAGCCACTCTGTAATTAGTAATTTCTTTTGTGCTTAAATTTAAAATCCAAACGTATTTTTCATAAAAAATGGCAATTAGGTATTATTTTATCCATGTAATATTTATTAATCAATTATTTCATTCCATATTCAAATAGATATATAACGTTTTCGATAAATAGTACCACATCATTATTTGGCCGTTGATATATAGCTCATATATTTTTAAAATTTGCTGGTAGAAACTTGAGCCACTCTGTAATTAGTAATTTCTTTTGTGCTTAAATTTAAAATCCAAACGTATTTTTCATAAAAAATGGCAATTAGGTATTATTTTATCCATGTAATATTTATTAATCAATTATTTCATTCCATATTCAAATAGATATATAACGTTTTCGATAAATAGTACCACATCATTATTTGGCCGTTGATATATAGCTCATATATTTTTAAAATTTGCTGGTAGAAACTTGAGCCACTCTGTAATTAGTAATTTCTTTTGTGCTTAAATTTAAAATCCAAACGTATTTTTCATAAAAAATGGCAATTAGGTATTATTTTATCCATGTAATATTTATTAATCAATTATTTCATTCCATATTCAAATAGATATATAACGTTTTCGATAAATAGTACCACATCATTATTTGGCCGTTGATATATAGCTCATATATTTTTAAAATTTGCTGGTAGAAACTTGAGCCACTCTGTAATTAGTAATTTCTTTTGTGCTTAAATTTAAAATCCAAACGTATTTTTCATAAAAAATGGCAATTAGGTATTATTTTATCCATGTAATATTTATTAATCAATTATTTCATTCCATATTCAAATAGATATATAACGTTTTCGATAAATAGTACCACATCATTATTTGGCCGTTGATATATAGCTCATATATTTTTAAAATTTGCTGGTAGAAACTTGAGCCACTCTGTAATTAGTAATTTCTTTTGTGCTTAAATTTAAAATCCAAACGTATTTTTCATAAAAAATGGCAATTAGGTATTATTTTATCCATGTAATATTTATTAATCAATTATTTCATTCCATATTCAAATAGATATATAACGTTTTCGATAAATAGTACCACATCATTATTTGGCCGTTGATATATAGCTCATATATTTTTAAAATTTGCTGGTAGAAACTTGAGCCACTCTGTAATTAGTAATTTCTTTTGTGCTTAAATTTAAAATCCAAACGTATTTTTCATAAAAAATGGCAATTAGGTATTATTTTATCCATGTAATATTTATTAATCAATTATTTCATTCCATATTCAAATAGATATATAACGTTTTCGATAAATAGTACCACATCATTATTTGGCCGTTGATATATAGCTCATATATTTTTAAAATTTGCTGGTAGAAACTTGAGCCACTCTGTAATTAGTAATTTCTTTTGTGCTTAAATTTAAAATCCAAACGTATTTTTCATAAAAAATGGCAATTAGGTATTATTTTATCCATGTAATATTTATTAATCAATTATTTCATTCCATATTCAAATAGATATATAACGTTTTCGATAAATAGTACCACATCATTATTTGGCCGTTGATATATAGCTCATATATTTTTAAAATTTGCTGGTAGAAACTTGAGCCACTCTGTAATTAGTAATTTCTTTTGTGCTTAAATTTAAAATCCAAACGTATTTTTCATAAAAAATGGCAATTAGGTATTATTTTATCCATGTAATATTTATTAATCAATTATTTCATTCCATATTCAAATAGATATATAACGTTTTCGATAAATAGTACCACATCATTATTTGGCCGTTGATATATAGCTCATATATTTTTAAAATTTGCTGGTAGAAACTTGAGCCACTCTGTAATTAGTAATTTCTTTTGTGCTTAAATTTAAAATCCAAACGTATTTTTCATAAAAAATGGCAATTAGGTATTATTTTATCCATGTAATATTTATTAATCAATTATTTCATTCCATATTCAAATAGATATATAACGTTTTCGATAAATAGTACCACATCATTATTTGGCCGTTGATATATAGCTCATATATTTTTAAAATTTGCTGGTAGAAACTTGAGCCACTCTGTAATTAGTAATTTCTTTTGTGCTTAAATTTAAAATCCAAACGTATTTTTCATAAAAAATGGCAATTAGGTATTATTTTATCCATGTAATATTTATTAATCAATTATTTCATTCCATATTCAAATAGATATATAACGTTTTCGATAAATAGTACCACATCATTATTTGGCCGTTGATATATAGCTCATATATTTTTAAAATTTGCTGGTAGAAACTTGAGCCACTCTGTAATTAGTAATTTCTTTTGTGCTTAAATTTAAAATCCAAACGTATTTTTCATAAAAAATGGCAATTAGGTATTATTTTATCCATGTAATATTTATTAATCAATTATTTCATTCCATATTCAAATAGATATATAACGTTTTCGATAAATAGTACCACATCATTATTTGGCCGTTGATATATAGCTCATATATTTTTAAAATTTGCTGGTAGAAACTTGAGCCACTCTGTAATTAGTAATTTCTTTTGTGCTTAAATTTAAAATCCAAACGTATTTTTCATAAAAAATGGCAATTAGGTATTATTTTATCCATGTAATATTTATTAATCAATTATTTCATTCCATATTCAAATAGATATATAACGTTTTCGATAAATAGTACCACATCATTATTTGGCCGTTGATATATAGCTCATATATTTTTAAAATTTGCTGGTAGAAACTTGAGCCACTCTGTAATTAGTAATTTCTTTTGTGCTTAAATTTAAAATCCAAACGTATTTTTCATAAAAAATGGCAATTAGGTATTATTTTATCCATGTAATATTTATTAATCAATTATTTCATTCCATATTCAAATAGATATATAACGTTTTCGATAAATAGTACCACATCATTATTTGGCCGTTGATATATAGCTCATATATTTTTAAAATTTGCTGGTAGAAACTTGAGCCACTCTGTAATTAGTAATTTCTTTTGTGCTTAAATTTAAAATCCAAACGTATTTTTCATAAAAAATGGCAATTAGGTATTATTTTATCCATGTAATATTTATTAATCAATTATTTCATTCCATATTCAAATAGATATATAACGTTTTCGATAAATAGTACCACATCATTATTTGGCCGTTGATATATAGCAGATATATTTTTAAAATTTGCTGGTAGAAACTTAAGCCACTCTGTAATTAGTAATTTCTTTTGTGCTCAAATTTAAAATCCAAACGTATTTTTCATAAAAAATATACAGTTTATTATTTACAACCAAAAAAGTCTTTAGCATTTGAGAATTCAAATCACACACAGGAAGGGGGGTTTTTAGGCTTTATTTCACGCTCAATATGCACTGACTCTGTGATCGTTTGGATAACTAGCGACTTTTATGTAGTTCCTTTTACAGGATTTATTTCACGCTCATTATGTACTGATTCTGGAAAGGTTTTCATAGAAGTACTTCGAGTTTCGCTAACTAGAGGCTTTTCTGTAGTTCCTTTTACAGGCGATTTCTTTTTGCTCGGGATTGGGGCCCACACGAGTTTTGGATACCATATATATCATCTGCATCTAACTGGACGATTGGCTGGTTATAATACGGATACATTATAGATTTAACTTTGTCAGAGGGGGCAAACCCAAGGGAATGCCCTATTTCATGCACTAATACTGTTAACAGGCTAACTTCTTCGGAGGGTGGTTCATCATCTCCAAAATACCACGTAACCGGCTCATATAAATGAATTTCAACCGAGTCGCTGGTTAAACTCGGGAAGTAAGAGTGCCCCAAAACACCTAACCACATAATTCAAACGGACACTCTTCATAACTATTTCTAAATAAAAGTTTTCGGTCTCTGAAGGAAATTGTAATATTAGCATTATAAACGGTATAATGAAAGGAGAGATTTGCGTGGTTTTCCCACATCTGAAATGCTTTAGCAGCAGAATTTTTAAAAGCACCCCTATTCCAATACATTAATCGTTGAGGGTAAATTGTCCATGTTAAAATGTTGCTTTTCCAAAGGCCATTAATTTTATATTTAACTGTGTAATAGTTATCAGAAGTTCCACACCAAAATGAATTTATAAATACGCGGGTTTCTTCATTAAGCTCACCATTGGCCGGTAGATTATAAAAACTTTGAAATTCTACTAGCGCCGACGACACTGATGCCATATTAGCAATTTCTTCATTATTTGTCTTCAAATAACCGTGATATTGCAGGAATTTTTCTATATCTTTGTTAATTAATTCACTTGCTGCAAAAGCACTCAGAGATTGTAGAATCGGTAGATGCATCTGGGATGATGGCTAACTCATTTACATCTTTATAGTAATAGGGAAATAGTCATAATATATCATACTCTATATTATATGGGAAACTAATATTCACGTAATTTTGGCCCGGGGATTATATAAAAGAAACGCAAATATTATTTATATTTGAGTATACAGTACAAGGTTTTACATCTCAGTTATGTATGTAGTTTACATCCATTCAAATCGCAGCGAACTGTATAGAATTTTCCTAAAATTTATAAATACTTTAGATTTCAAAAAATATTCCTAAGCAGTATGAAATTTATCGAAACAGCTTCTGCAAAAGGCTCTCCTACACTTCTCGCAGAACATCTTAACCTTGGTAGTAATATTTTGGGCCTTTTGTCTACCATAACAGTATACATGTGTTTTGTAACATTCAGAACATTTTCTACGACTTTCTGTATAACATAACTTGTGATTAGTCAGCTCATCGTTGCTAGAGGTAGTATTATATTCGTTCTTTTCACTATCTGGTGTCGATTCATCATTGCTAGCAAAGAGATTGAAACTCTTGTTGTTACGGGAAAATACCAACATCCTACTCTTAGGGCGATTAAAATTAAAATGATTGTATTACGTCTTTATTACTCTTTTTATACAGGGCGCACCTCGAGGGCTTGATTTTTGAATGAAAGGCCTAGAAACAGCCCCTCGGGTCAAAAAAACCAACCCCTCAGGTAAATAAAACGACCCCTCAGTCAAGACCTGTCTAAAAAGCTGTCTATACTGTCTAAAAAGCAGTATACAGATCTGTTT
The DNA here is from genome assembly GCA_016904865.1 of Pissodes strobi. Classification (NCBI taxonomy): domain Eukaryota; kingdom Metazoa; phylum Arthropoda; class Insecta; order Coleoptera; family Curculionidae; genus Pissodes; species Pissodes strobi. Next base: position 12,356 of record JAEQML010056972.1, read on the forward strand.
ATTTGGGCTATCTAAACAAACCACCGCTAACCCAAACTAACCGAAATAAACATACGCTAACCCAAACCAGCCATATCTTAAGATGTCTAAAAGCTGCGTACTCAAATTTCCTCTCGCCATTTTCTAGTTTTGAAATTATTAACCTATTAGACATAATCCGGTTATTAGGGTCAAATTGCACTCTATGGGCAATAGTTTTATGAGAATTTTATCTGTAATTATGCAAATTGGGTCGTGTATATTATTTTAATTTGCTAAATATAAAATCAATGATTTCAATAGTTTGAATTTGGGCCTTTGTCTAGATTTCTGTTTATTTGAGTTTAATAGCGTATATTTTTAGCTTTAATTTGCTACCCAACTCGACAGGGTAAAAACCGCCCTTAAATCTATAAAACCTGATTAAGGTTTATTTTTCAGGGTTGCCTACATTTCCCGATGCGAAATAACAAATAATTTCCTTATTTTTCAAGTGTTTTATAGTTAAAGAACTCTTGTTGTTTTAGCCTGATAAGCGTACTTTTCGAATTTAATTACGAGGTCATATGTGTTACCCCGGCTAATTTCATCCATAATTACCTCATAATGTGTCCCGTACTATTTGTGAAGCAATGCCTAATACCTTATGAATCTAGTTTTAGAACATTGGCTTCTCAGGCGTGCTACAGGGTAAACTTTTCTGATTCAATAGGCTCCTTACAAGATATGTAGGGTTACTTAATAATAGAGTGATGTTTTTAAATGTTTATTAGAATATAACGTCATTTATTATGTAGATATATTTTATAAATTACGCCTACACCATTCTTTTCTTTTTGCCTCGGTAGGTGTTTCTCTGTGGGGCCGACATCATTTTAGATCGCAATTAACTCTAAGACGCAAATCGGTTATAGGTTCTTGATTAACGCAAATTTTATCAGTTAAAGTTGGTAATACATTTTTTGTAAACCATTCCTCCAAATCGCCTCTCATTGGAAGATCCACCTTGTCCAATTCAATTGATTTTGTTTCCTTTTTGACGGCAAAACTGACGCAAATCCTAATCTTGACTGTATCTGAGGTTAAACTTCTTGCAAATATAATGCTCTTTAATTCACCACAAAAACAAATTAAAAGTCTTTTTTGAACGTCTGCAGGCGTCCTGTATCCTAAATATGTTCGATGGGGCGGATTCTTAATTTGTTCCTCGACGATTTGTTTCATTGCTTCAAAATAGGCGTTTTCTCTAACTCCATAATTTTCCTCATAACAGGTATAACAACATGTCTTGAAATCATAGCCTGGGCAGCCTTTCCGATCCTTGTAATATTTACTGCCAACTCGATATCCTTTTTCAACGCCACATATTTCACACATTTCCTCGAGCTTCGGAATACACTCTGAGCAATTACAAGCTCTTCCCCAATCGCACTCCTTGGGCATGACCGTTCGTTTTGATAGCAGAAATATGAATGATGAAATACCTTTTTGTCATCTGAATAAGTAATGTTTTGCAGGTGGCCACGAGACTGTCTAGCTGTTCTTTCTGAGATCCCGTCTGCAAGTAAGTTTTATAGCATGTATTCGAATAACGAACAAGCCCCACTCTTATGAAGCTAAATACATAGTTCGTTTTGGTTATGGATTATTTTAATAGAAATTTAATAAATTTTTGCTTCTTATAATAAACATAAACAAAGCTTGTCTCTTATGTTTCCTTTAGGAAATCTAAGAAGACTAGGCCTGCTGATTATAAGCGAAGACCTCCTAGTAAGTTTTAAGGTTAAATATGCAGTATATATTTAGGTTATGATTACTGAACGCACCCATAATTTGCAACGTCTTTTCAGGTTTCTGAACGCACCCTTGGAGCTTCACCTGAAAATAATCTCTCTCTCTCTCTCTCTCTCTCTACCCATTAGTTAATTTGGCAGACGTTTTTGAGGCTTATAAGAGCAGCAGTCGGTTGGTTGTCTGTTCATTCTTTAGCTAACCTTTGTGGCGATCAGTCGTTCATTGTAGCTCTCTTGCTTTAAATTGTTTTAAAAATCCCACATTTTTAAAAATGTCAAAATTCGTTATTGTGAAAGATAGTTTGAGAAAAGTGCGCCATTTTAACCTTCAGGGTCGGAACGTGGAGTTTAAAATTAAAGATGTTCCCGCCAAAATGGAGCCTGTCTCTTGGGTGAGGGAGGCCATCGGGGATATTATAAGGAAGACAACAGAATCCTTGAATCCAACCGATCAGGTAAGTTTTAGTTTCGGTTGTAAGGATTTGGCTCGTGGAGAGGGGTGGGTTCGATTTCGGCCAGTGGAGACAATAACTGTTGATGATGTTTGGAACGTCATTGCGAGTATATATCAATCCAACTCTGTAGGTTTGAATACAGAAACGTTTTGTTTAGGCGTCACGTCTGTTAGAATGCCTGCGGGCAAGGGACGAGGAAGAAAATACAACAGCTTTACGGAGGAGTGCTCTAATCGACGCGGTATCATTAGCATTAATAATAAAGATAACATGTGCCTCCCACGTGCTCTTGTTGTAGCTTTGGCTTGTGTTACAAACGACCCTGTGCAGGCTAAGGTTCGACGCGACATCGGTAAGCTCCAAACCCAGAGAGCTCTAGAGTTCTTGACGGCGGCAGGTGTCGTTATACCAGAGGAAGGTTGTGGCATTCCTGAACTTCAGAAATTTCAGGAATATATAGCAGATTACCGAATAGTCGTTTACCGGTATGGGACCAAGGGCCGAGATGTGTTGTTTGAAAGTGACAAGGAAGGAAAAAAACTAAATTTAATTTTTCATGAGAGGCATTACAATGTGGTAACATCCCTAACGGCTGCATTTTGCTGCAACTTTTACTGCGAGGAATGTCATATTCCTTATAACAACAAAAATAGGCATAGGTGTGGGGGAACGTGTTTTGCATGCCGACAGACCCCCGCATGCACAACAGAGGTAAAAATAAAATGTCAAGATTGTTTAAGATCTTTTAATGGGCCAATCTGTTATGAAAACCATCTAACACCGGGCTCATTGGAAAAAGGATCGGTTTGTAATCAAATCAGGCTTTGTTCACACTGCTTAAAAACTGTTAAATCAAGTCGTAAACATACATGCGGTGAGATTTTCTGTAAAATTTGTCAGGAACACCAATCCGAGGGGCATTTATGTTTTATGCAGCCAGATAATGGTAAACCGAAATCAGAGGGTATGTTATACATTTTTTATGATTTGGAAACAAGACAGGAGACTGTTCAGCCTGATGAGTCGCTACTGCATGAAGCAAATCTTTGCGTTTTTAAACAGTATTGCATGGAATGTATCAATGAACCTAATTTGTGTTTTTGCCAGTCGTGTGGTTTTAAACGCAAAGTTATTAAAGAAAATGTTATTTCAGAATTTATGAATCATTTGTTCAAATCAGGAAAAAATTTAAAAATGTTATTGTTTTGGCTCACAACGGCCAGGCTTTCGATCACCAATTTATACTAAATCACATGATAACCGAGACCGATTTAACTCCAGATTTAATTATGAGAGGCACAAAAATTATACTTATGCAATTAGCCAACATTAAATTTTTAGATTCTTTAAATTACTTTCCTATGCCTTTGTCAGCTTTACCTAAAGCATTCGGGTTGGGGGATAACTTTAAAAAAGGTTATTTTCCGCATTTATTTAACAAGATCGAAAATTAGAAATATGTTGGCCCACTCCCCGCAGAAAGGCATTCCTCGCGTGGCACGAAGCACATAAAAATGACATATTTAATTTCCAGAAGGAAATTGAAGACTATTGTATTTCAGATGTAGAAATTTTAACCTCTGCCTGCTTAAAATTTAGAGATCAAATGCTGTCCACCACTAATGTCTGTCAGTTTTCTGAAGCTTGCACTATAGCGTCGGCTTGTAATAAAGTATACAGACGAAACTGTTTAAAACCAAACACAATTGGCATTATTCCAAAAGGTGGGTATAGATGGCGGGGCATTCAATCAAAAATAGCTATCCAATAGCTGGTGTGGGAGGAGAGAGCGAGGGACTTGAACATCAGACATGCCGCCAACAGCAGGAGGCCATAGTACATGGTGTTAAGGTGGATGGGTACTGTGAGGAACCCAAACAGATCTTCGAGTTTCACGGCTGTTATTTTCACGGTTGTCCCTCTTGTTTTAAACATCAACGCAGTGAACCCCCTCCTGAAGATCGTACCACGAGCCTAGATTTACGCAATGAATCAACTTTGACAAAATCTGAGAAACTTAGGTCCTTAGGATATGAGGTGATTGAAAAATGGGAATGCGAATTTAAAAGAGATATGAAAGAAAACGAAGAAATTGAAAAGTTTACAGAGTCACACCCACTGCTAGCCACTGCCCCTCCGAAGCCTCGAGATGCCTTTTACGGAGGTCGTACAGGTAATACTGTCTCCTATTATAAAGCTAAAGAAGGCGAGAAAATCAAATATTTAGATGTTTGCTCACTATATCCTTGGGTGTGTAAATATGGCAAGTTTCCGGTAGGCCACCCTAAAGTTTTTGTTGGCAGCGAGTTTCAAAATTTAGATTTGCAAAACTCAGATGGCCTTGTGAAATGTAAAATTCTACCACCAAAAAATTTGTATCACCCTGTTCTTCCGCAAAAGATGAATGATAAACTTATGTTTGTTCTTTGCCGGACGTGTGGGGAAGAGATGAACCAGAAGGAGTGTTCTCATTCTGAAGAAGATCGAGCATTAATCGGTACTTGGATCATAGACGAGGTAAATAAAGCTATAGAAAAAAGCTACAAGATATTAAAAATTTTTGAAGTCTGGAAATATCAAATTGAACAGTACAACATAGACCCGAAAACGGGTGGTTTATTTGTCGATATGATGAATACATTTATTAAAATTAAACAGGAAGCCTCCGGTTGGCCTAACAAATGTAAAACTGACGAGCAAAAATATCAGTATATCGAAAACTTTTTAAACCGGGAAGACATCAAACTCGAATTTGATGAAATATTTAAAAATCCCGGTCTTAGATATCTGGCCAAGCTTATGTTAAATTCGTTTTGGGGCAAGCTTGGTCAGCAAGAAAATTAACCCAAAACTAAGATACTTAATAAACCTGATGATTTTTTTTGATATGCTAACAAGTCCCTCAATAATAATGAATGCTGTTTTACCCGTCAACGATAATGTCTTGGTTGTTAATTACGAGATAAAAGAGGAAAGCTACGACTCCCTGCCCGCAGTTAATGTTTGTATAGCTGCTTATACTACAACACAGGCTCGACTTAAACTTTACAGTTACTTGGAACAGTTAGGGGAAAGAGTATTGTATTACGATACAGACTCTGTTATATTTACCCATAAGGACGGAGAGTTTGAACCCCCGTGTGGTGATTTTACCGGCGATTTAACCGATGAATTGGAGGGGTACGGCGCTGGAAGCTACATCTCAGAATTTGTTAGTGGCGGCCCCACAAATTACAGTTATAAACTTTACTCTACTACAGACCAAGAGGAAAAAATTGTTTGTAAGGTCAAGGGAATTGGTTTAAATTATGCCGCTTCTCAAATAGTTAATTTTGAGAGCATAAAAGACATGATATTAAACACCTCTGACGAACCCCTGCTCATTGCCTCAAACCAAATTCGTAGAACAAAAGAACACGAGGTGGTGACTAAAACCGAAACTAAGATTTACCGACCAAATTCAACCAAGAGACGGTTTTTTGACGACTACACTTCCGTCCCTTATGGTTTTAAAAGGCAAAAATTAAATTAAAAGATTTTCCAATAACGATTTTTGCTATTATTATGATTATTTTAAATATTTAACTATTATATTTTATTATAGTTTACTGTAATATTTTTAGATGATAAGGTTATTGTATACTACTTATTTTAAACTTAACATTTTACCAAAAATGTCTAAATGTAATTTGTTTTTCAAAAGCCAATTCTCTATCAAGATAAACCCCTGCTAAAACAAAAATTGTAAACTATTAAAAACATTTGAGAAGCCCCTAGATCATTATATCAGCTCAGTCATAAGGTTCTTTAGATATTTAATGTTTTAATTATATAGTGTATTATTGTAATTTCATCTTTAAATAAAGGTGCTTAGAACTTTAAAAGAGCCATTATATAATAAAAAATAGTAAATAAAAGATGCTAAAAATAGTAAATAAAAGAGCTATTATATGATAAAAAATAGTAAATAAAAGATGCCAAAAATACTAAATAAAAGAGCCATTATGTGATAAAAAATAGTAAATAAAAGATGCCAAAAATACTAAATAAGAGCCATTTTAAAAAATACAGAAATATATAAAAATGCCACCATTTTAAGTATACCCTTTTATAATGTGACGATATTTACATAATATACATAATAACCACATTAAAATCTAAGGAGCATCTATGATTAAATCGAAGGTGTTCTGATATATTTTGTCTCATTATCTTATATTGACAGACCGTTTTTGAAAAACAACTATATGTAGGAATATATATATAATTAATTCGTAATAGCGATTGTATTAATATAAACCCTCTGATGACGGGGTGATGCCATCCATTTTTAAACATGCCGAAATAAGGACACTAACGCGTCGTTTTTTAATTTATAGGATGTAAGGCCTACAAATTAAAAACAACGCCATGGTCTTATTTTGACGGTTTGTAGCCCGTGAAAAATGTGACAAGAAATGGATAGCTTATTTTCAGGTATTATTTTCAGCATGATACAGGGAAATCAGAACAGTATCTACGTCATATATATATTCTTTAGACCCTTAGATGTAAAGACTGCCGTCCAACGTTTCGCTGTGAATGCCTTTTGAATACCCTGCCAATGGTACCACCGGATCTCGCAGTTAAGTTAACACTGATACCGCCTACGCATGATTGCGAACAGGTAATTTTGATGTTATTAATGTCAATTTTAATCTATTAACCTTAAATACATTATTTTTATAAACAGTTGAGGCCCTTGTACAAAAATTTAAATGGTATTTTATTTGGTTTGGAATTAATGTATTTTCTACACATTTTTGGACCGCTATCTATCTATATGATGTAAATATTGGCGTTTTGTTAGTATAAAGTTTGGTAGGTATCCATATGTTTCTAAAATTACATTTGAACCAACGGCCGGCAAATATTACGTCAGAGGGTGCCATATTGACACTGGTCTACAAACTTTAATAGTGATAACCAACGAATTCTTGGGTTAGAGGTCATTGGTGATAACTGTATCCATATATTTAAATTTTACGATGGTTTAAATGTATACCTACGGAGTGTATTTTCAAATGTTGTTTTATTTGATTTGAACCTACCTCCGGCAAATCATTACACTTTTATAGCGAATATTGATACTAGTCTACAAACCTTAATATAACCGGTCCGGTTCTTCTACGAATTTCGCTGTGAATCTGCATTGAATTAATATATTTTAAGTTTCATAAGGCTAGGCTAAACTCTCGGGTGCCGAAAGTTCGTGGTTCGATTCCTGCAAGATTCCAAGACTTTTGTTATTAATTTAGGTATTGCTATGACTTAAATTAATAGCTTACTGCTGGTATCCGATTAAATTAAACTTCAAATACAACATTTAAACGATTATTTATAAGTTCACCAATGGACTAGTGGTTAATATCGCTGGACTATGATGGATAGGGTTATAGGTTCGATCCCGCAAGACTCCAAGACTTTTTGTTAATTTAGGTATTTCCGAGAATAGCCGAGAGATTCCGAACGTGCCTGTCAACTGTCAACCGCCACGCCTGTGTTCGTTTACGTGATCCAACTACTCCTACTACCCCTGGGTCAACTGTCAGCTGTCAACGGCCAACCGTCAAGATCAACAAAAATTCCCACGGTCTGACGCCATGCCATCGCGGCGCATGCCACGATAGATCAAAGATGCTATAAGTGGAAAAATGTACAAATTCCTGAATCCAAAGGCAACTCTACCTGGTCGGAAGCAAATGAAATCTTTGACATTAAAAACATTTGCAGCAGCGCAGCAAACAATTAAGTCATTTTTGAAAACATGCAATTCAAAAATCTCGTTCACAATCGATGGATGGTCTTCTTTTAATATGAAAGGGTACTATGGTATTACCGCCCATTTTATCGATAAAAATTGGAAACTTCATTGTATCCTTCTAGATTTTGTGCCAGCATATGGGCAACATACTGGTAATGCAATTGCAAAGCTATTTTTCGAAGTATTACAATTCTACGATGTTACAAAATGCGTACAAGGTATTACTACCGACAATACAAATAGTAATTTTACGTTCATCAGAGAACTTAAAACGCATATTTCTGAAATCGATACAAAAAATATCCACTTTGTATGTTTTGCACACATCTTAAACTTGGCAGCTAAAGATTTTATGAAAATCCTTGATTCTGAGGTTGAAGAAACCGCCAACATTTTGACAGATATATCAGATGATGACTGCCAAGTTCCGCCCTCTTCTGTAAGAAAAATCCATTCCCTTGCTAAAAAAATAAAAAACTCTGAACATTTACGTGAAGATTTTGACAAATTTTGCACCACTTTAAACCTGAAATTTACTATGCCAAAACTTGATGTCATAACAAGGTGGAACTCCACGTTCGACATGTTGAGATGGAGTCTAAATATGAGAAACGCACTTAACATCCTTTGTGATAATGTAGAAAATTTAAAAACTTTAAAGCCAACCGACACAGAATGGTCGTTAATTGAACGAATTTGCCAGTAATGTTTTAAAGAGTATTTCCATAATTTTAGAAGGTGAATCATATGCTACTTTACCCATGGTAATAATCTGCATTAATATGTTGCTAGTATAGAATCGTGGGCTATGGAACTTGACAATAAACCTGATCGAGATGAAATCGATGAAAAGTTTATAAATAGTATTCAAGCGGCAAGGGACAAAATCATTAAACATGACGAACGAACTAACTGGATGTACTGTGTTGTCCTGCTTTTAGACCCCCGACATAAAGTGGAAACATTCTCCAATACAAGTTGGGGAAAAGAGTTGCAGATAGAAGCAATTAAACATTTTGAAGATATTTTTAAAGCACAATATTTTAGGGCTGACTCTGCAAATTTCTGAACCATCACTTCAAGTAGCAGCATCTTCAAACCCTAGTAAAAATAGTAGTGTCGAAAAGTTTGAAATAGATCTACTAAGTTTGTTTAATAGAAAACCTGCCCATAATGCAGACGACGATATGGCCTGGCGTTACGAAATCGACAAATATATTTCTGACCCAAGAGCTGACAGTACTGAAGATATTTTAGAATGGTGGAAGAGACACGAATGCATTTTTCCAAACCTTGCCGCAATGGCCAAAGACTTTTTGGCAACCCCAGCTTCTTCAGCTCCAGTTGAAAGGCAGTTTTCTAGAGCTGCCTTAACTCTTACCAAAACAAGAAATTAGAAGCCTTATGTGTCTCAAATCATGGATGGCAAATGAGGATATTAAAGATTTATTTTAGATATTCATTTTCATGTTTGTTGTTTTTCTATTGTTTTATTGTCACAATTCAGAATATTTCGTATTTTTATTTCATATTATTTCATTGATTATTAAACTGAGTTTGTTAGAGTTTTCGTTTTTAGATGTTTTTTAAATAAAAGATTAAATCTATATATACATAGATTTTTATTGTTATTCCGTTTTGGCAGTTAATCCGATTAATATCAAAAAAGTACTATTTTTTCAAGAAAAATCAAGTAGTTAGCTTGAAAAACTTGATTTTCAAGTTACTTGATGTGTAACTACTTGACTTGACTTGAATTTCAAAAACAAATACTTGACTTGATATCAAGTCAAGTCAAGTCAAGTAGCTTGAAAATCAAGTCAAGTCGTGAATCTCTACAAATAACTAAAATAAACCAAAAAAATTATATTCACTATAGGCACATATACTCGATGCAAAACAAAATAAGTATTACACAACAAAAAATAAAAATACCAAAACAAACCACGAGACTCCGTTCAATACGCAACGGAATACCACGATAGAAGTGAAAACTTCAACAAGCGGGGTCATCGTTTCTCAGAACTTTGATCCGAGCCTTCGTTGCAGAGATACCCCCCAAAATCCCCCCTTAAATTAGAGCCCCGGTCTCCCCCGTATGATCTAGGGTGCCCCCCCTCATGGGGCGCACCTACCATAAAAATTTCGACGCCGTACCTCTTCCCGTTCTCCTAAAATTAATTAAGTGTTTCTTTCTCCCTCCCCCCTACCCTGGCCAAACGAGAGAGGGTGGTACGGGGTCCCGTTTTCGTCCAGGATCTTCTTTTTACCCCGGCTACATCCCCTGAAAATTTCGGCCCTCTACCTATACGGGAATATGCCAGTAAAAGGAGCGTTACGTTAGGTTACATATTCGAGCGTGACGCGTGACGGCTCGCCTAAAGAAGTTTTGCATTTTTCCTTTCGAACAGTGTAAAATTACGCCTAATTATTCTCGGTTTCGAGATACGCTCGCATACCTAGATGAAAAAAAATCTGAATTTAAAACGTTTGAATGTTTTCAATCGACCATATTTCGAAAAAAGGAATGCATGGGATCAAAAGGTTCCAAGAGACATAAAAACATTAATTTTTCCTAAGCTTTCCAATAATGTAAAATTATGTTTAATTTTGATTCGTTTTCAAGATACTTACGTTCGCGCTGCAAAGTTAAAACATTGATAAAACTTTAAATTTAGTTTTTAAATGTGTTTTTAGTATACATTTCAAAGACTCGCAGGCTCTAATAACGAGACTATCGTGTTATTAACGAATTGAAGGCCCAAGAAAATGTAGTTCTCGTATAGGTATGAAGGAGGAAAATATCGATGTCAGCTATATTTTTTTGACCGTTTATCATTACTTTTTCTATTTATGTATAATAAATATTAATTTTTAGCTCATTTACTAAATCCCAGACAATCTTAGTACAATAATACTAGACCAAGACCATGAAAACTTCGCTCATCTGTCTACGAGTATAAACGTTTATCTTTCACTTATGATATTCAATGCGTGTGATCGGCACTCGGAAACGTATTCACTCGACTACTATAGTTCAAGCCGGAAATAATAGTCAGTGACTCATTTTTAGTTTTAAGGCGCGCCACGAGGCGTAAGGGAAGAGAGAAGGAAATTCCAGTGGCGGATACAATTGCTTTGTAAATTAATATGTTATAATAACTATATAATGGAATAGTAATAAGTAGACTTAGGCAAATATCCACTTAAAAAAATAAAGTTTATGCATATAAATATGCATGATTTTAGTCTAAAATATGCAAAAAAACGTATATTCAGAATTATTCTTCCTACGTCTAGTAATAAGCAACAAAATTGTACTACAAACAAATAGTACTATGTATTCATTAAGGCTAGGAAAAAAAGAGTCATGGATGATAAGGGGTTTTTCTTATCATAAAATACAATATTGAAAGTTACATCGAAAGTTTACATCAAAAATCAATAAAATTTTAAGTTTACTACTTGTTATCGGAGGTTTGATCAGAATTTGATTCAGAATCATTACTATCACTACTTTCGGAACCAAAATTGATAATAAGAGGTTCAACTATAACTTCGACCGTAGTATCCAAATCCCACATTTTTTGTTTTATGACATGTTCGATAAACTTCTGCCAATTATCAGCTGTAACGTTATCAATAACTTCGTTTAACAAACACGCATACACGGTTTTTACCAATGCATGTTCGCCCACAGTTAAATGTCGTTTCACTTTTTTTGCATAGGGGGCAAGACTTGTCGAAGCTTCGCCCTGTTTCATTTTACAAATTAATATTTTGAATTAACAATGCAAAAATTCACAGTTCTTCACAAATATGCAACCGGGGGGACATTGAAAATGATGAATAAAAACGCAAAAAATGTGATTTGCGTTGAAATTCATATAGTTTCCAAAAGCAGTTTAAAAAAGTAAAAATACAAACACACGAGTGTTTATAATATAGGTATATAATTAAAGAAATGCATTTTTAGCAATAATATTAAACACCATAATTAAAACAAAAATAAATTAAAAAAATTAAGCGAGTCTGCTAGTACTCGAGACTGATGTGTAAACATATCCTATAACGACATCGGTTGTAAAAAAAATTACAACAGCAAGTTATGTTCCCAAGCAGTAACCCATCCAAGTACTAATCACGCCCGACGTTGCTTAACTTCAGTGATCGAAAGAGAACTGGCATTTTCAACGTGCTATGGCCGTTACCTGTACATTTTAGCTTGTTCATAGAATAAAGACAAAAATATTCGCATTTATAATATTAGTCAGGATTCTTTAATAATACGCACTGGCAGCTTCGGAGCGGATTAATTCACTGCACAAATTCGACATGAAAAACTAATGCCACCAGGAATAACATTAACATATGGACACAGCATAATTACATTATAATCTTGGGCCGACATCCTTTGATTTAGGACAGTCAATAACCAGCTTTTTCAAATTTTACTGTTTTAGACGTCTGGGCATCTGAATAATACTTTTGACAGTTCGTTTAATTTAAAATAATAATATGCTTTTTTATCGTCTAAAATCCGTTCAAAAACTATTTTAAACGGTAAAATTGTATAAAAATCCGAAAATTCGGACTTTTTTAGGACGATAGCCGTGGCTTCGGAAGAATTTGTCGTGGATTTTGAAGCAAAAATTAATTTAAATTCAACCGTCCATTAAAAATAAGCTGTGATGTGGATCCAAATACACTGCGAATATAATATAATAAAAATAATACTTTTGACGGTTCGTTTAATTTTAAATATGCTTTTTGTTCGTCTAAAATCCGTTTAAAATGATTTCAAATGGCAAAATTGTATATAGTAGTTATAGTACTGTCCTAGCGGCTAGAATCGGTTTACACATTTCCGTCCCATTTGCCGAGATTTGTGCAGATATGAAAACCGAAAAAATTACCCTTCACTTCTAGATAGGAAAATCTATTAATATATAATTAGCCATAACGTTACTGTAATATTTTTAACCTGTTCTGATTCTGTTTAGCCCGTTTTAGCTATTTCTAGTCACTTGTGGTTAGTCGTTCAAACAACTTTCCGTTAGTTCCAACTTATTGATGTGTAAACATCTTACGCGGCGGTATGAGGGTAAATCTCGGCAAATGGGACGAAAATGTGTAAACCGATTCTAGCCGCTAGGGCGGTATTATATACAATTTTGCCATTTAAAATCAATTTAAATGGATTTTAGATGATAAAAAAGCATATTTTAAATTAAACGAACAGTCAAAAGTATTATTTATTAATTATTATATTCGCAGTGTATTTGGACCCATAGCACAGCTTATTTATATGGACGGTTGTATTTAAAATGAATTTTCGCTTCAAAATCCACGACAATTTCGTCCTAAAAAAGTCCGAATTTTCGGGTTTTTATACAATTTTGTAATTTAAAAGCGTTTTTAAACGGATTTTAGATGATAAAAGAGCATATTATTATTTTAAATTAAACGAACTGTCAAAAGTATTTTTCAGATGCCCAGACGTTTAAAACAATATTGAGTGATAGCTCCTTCTAAAATGTGCAAAATTTGGTTGTTGACTTTCCCAAATCTAAGGATGTCGGCCCAAGATTACTAGGTAAATAAGCTGTGTCCATATGTTGATGTTATTCCTGATGGCATTTGATTATCGTGTCAAATTTGTGCAGTGAATGAATCCACTCCGAAGCTGCCAGTAAGTATTATTAAATAATCCTAACTAATATTATATGTTTGTTTGTTTGTTTCTTACGCTTTCACGCTTAAACTGTTCCGATCATCATGAAATTTTGCAGATATTTTCAAGAGTATAGTAAAGAGCATAGGACACTTTTAGCTTTTACCCGGGGCTTCGTTCGCGTTGATTTTTTATTATTTTAAACTTGGTTATTAAACCTAATTTTTATTCTATGACCAAGCTAAAACGTACAGGCAACGGCCATAGCATGTTGAAAATGCCAGTTCTCGTCCGATCACTGAAGTTAAGCAACGTCGGGCAGGGTTAGTACTTGGATGGGTGACCGCTTGGGAATACAACGTGCTGCTGTCATTTTTTAACAACCGATGTCGTTATAGGATATGTTTACACATCAGTGTCTCGACTACTAGCAGACTCGCTCAATTTTTTTTAGTCATTTGAACTGACTCCGATACGTTATAATCAAATTTAATCTTTTTGGTTAGTTTTAACTTACTTTAATCTTTGCAATCTATTCCGATACGGTTTAGCCCGTTTTGTTGCTTTTGGTTACTTGTGATTAGTTTTGGTTAGTCATTCAATCAGCTTTCGGTTAGCTTTAGTTAGTTTTAAATTATTTTAGTAATTTGAACCGGTTCCGATACGTTATAACCAATTTTAGTGTTTTTGGTTAGTCGCCAATTTTACTTAATCGGCAAAATTCGGTTAATTCAAGTTCGTGTCACCTTACCTTAATATTTTTAATCTGTTTTGATATGTTTTAGCCCATTTTGGTGCTTTTGGTTAGTCGTTCACTCAACTTTCGGCTAATTTCAGTTAGTTTTAATTTATTTTAGTTATTTGAACCGGTTCCAAAACGTTGTAACCAATTTTAGTGTTTTTGGTTAGTCGCCAAAATAAGGTTAATTTGAATTAGTTTCAACTTACTTCAATATTTTTAATTTTTTCGATACGTTTTAGCCCGTTTTGGTGCTCTTAGTTACTTTTGGTTGGTTATTCAATCAATTTTCGGTTACTTTCAGTAAGTTCCAATTTATTTGAGTCATTTGAACCAGTTCCGATACGTTAAAACAATTTAAACGTTTTTGGTTAATAATTTAGGTCGTCGCAAAAATTCTGATAATTTGGTTTAGTTACTTATTTTATTCTTAATCTGTTCCGATACGTCTTAGCCCTTTTTGGTTACTCTTGATTAGTTTTGGTTAAACATCTTTTGGTTAAGTTTAGTTAGTTTTAATTTATTTTAGTCATTTCAACCGGATCCGATACGTCATATCCAATGTTGATGTTTTTGGTTAACTTTAGTTAGTCGCCAAAATTCGGTTAATTGTTAGTTTCAACTTGTTTTAGCCCCTTTTGATGTCTTTGGTTACTTTTGGTCCATTTTGGTTAGTCGTTCAACCAACTTTCGATTAATTTCAGTTAATTTTAATTTATTTTAATCATTTGGACCAGTTCCGATACACTATAACCAATTTTAGGGTTTTTGGTTAGTCACCAAAATTCGGTTAATTTAAGTTAGTTTTAACTTACTTCAATATTTTGATGCTTTTAGTTGCTATTGGTTAATCGTTCAGTCAAGTACACCGATCTCCATATATGGATAAGCACAAACCGTGTGCATGCGTCGAAAAATCGTACCAATCATGGGGAAAAAAACCGGGTTCTGCGTCGGACAGAACTGAAAATAGGATAATTTTACTCATGCGCACAAACACCGAGAAGCGACAGAACGAAATCAGCTCATAAAGCTTTTACAGTTCGGTAATCAAAAATATTATCAAATTTCTCTGACCTTGCTTGTTGCTTGCGCTTGAAATAATTATTTTTTCTGTGTTTGCCGTAATGGGTTTCGGCGTTTCGTTTCGTTCACTTATTGAAGTACGTACGTGCGTCTGAGTGGTTTATATTATCGTTTTCGTTGAAAATAACTAATTTATTCCTGGACATCTAGTTTAGTTTATTATTATAATAGTTCGCTATTAGTGTATTTTGCTAGTGTATAAGTTGGTGTAGACGTTAGGAATATGATTTAAAGACAAAAGACCTTAAAAGACAATGGCGTCAACTGCCAAGGTCAAAGAAAATACTCAACGGTGTTTGATTTGGTGTTGCCAAAATAAGGGTAGAATACCAGGGATTTCTTATTTTAAGTAAGTATCATTTTCTTTTAAGGATAACTGCAGCATTACATACAAAATATGGGAATAATATCTTAAAAAGGGTTTATTTACTGTCACGATGCATAAATAGCAGTGAGTTTATTCAGTTTTATCATTTTGTATTAAAAGAGTCTTCTTATAGGTAGGATGGATTTTAATTTACTTTGTTGAGGAGCTTTGATGCTCTAAACAGTTTTTTTAGGTTTCCTTAAATGGGTAATTGTTCCCCATACTTGTTTCTGCTATTTTAAAAGATTTTTAAAAATTGTTTTACATACTACATATATGGGTTCAATAATATAGAAATGATCCGTGGGGAGAGCTTTAATTTTTTTTCCAATATTTACCCCCTTCTTTTAAAAACTTAGAACAGAAAAGTGTAGTGAGTGACGTAAAGTACAATTTGTATGTCTAAAATAAAAGAAGGGAGTAAAAATTGGAAAAAAATGTTAAAGCTTCCCCCACGGATTATTTCTATGTTGAAACTATAGAACAGTCTGTAAAATATTTTTAAAAAAATCTATTAAAATAGCAGAAACAGGTATACGGAACAATGTGGAAGTTTTTTTCAATTTTTCGATAGCCCATGAAAACTAAGTGGACACGTGTTTTTTCTTTTTTTCATAAGGCGAAAAATGAGGCAGATACGCCTTAAAATGTGCTTACCATGCATAGTATATCTATATATACAAAACTAAAAACTGGCATAGCTCTCGTAATATTCATATTTAGTGGAAATAAAAAAATACTTATCGATTTTTTTCACTGTTGTAATAAAAAATAATAAGTTTAATTTCTCAGGAATCTTCCTAATTACTCTTAAATGTCTTAAGGTTTTCATGAGCATTTAGACATGTGTATAGTCTTAAGAATTTTGTATCTTGGTACATACTACCTACATATTTTGTATTATTGGCTTTTTCCAAATAGACTACTACTACTACCTAATGTAAATAAAACGTTTATATCATGATGTTTTGTTTTAATAAACCTTTCTTTGCCCCAAAGTTATTTTAGCTATTCAATGCAACAAAAATTCATATTTTAAAAAACTAAAAAAAGGTGTATTTCTTGCCTACAGATTGTGGTATGTAATGTGTGAATGCAAAATACTTTAACATTACAAATCTCTTTTAAAAGTAGTACCTATTCAAGACTAACTTAAAGAGAAAGTAAAATTTAAGGCGGCAAACGCATATAAAAAGGGTTTTATTAGGAGGTGCTTCCATTTTTTAATATTTTTGAATCAAAGGGATGATTTTAAAAAATATATATATTTGAAAATTTACAAGTTTCAGTGCTGCGCCTGTGTTACACCAGATTTTACAGTATAAATCATTCAAATTTTCTTGGTCATAAAATCATTTTGGGCAAACTAGTTAATATTTTTAACAAAAAAAAATGCATGCCACACATAAAGAATGTAAAAATTAGGTAGGTACCAAAATATTTGGCAGTATTTTTTTTGCATACCTATCAATGGTTTATTCCTTAAACATAATTATTTTACATTTTTTTATTGGTTTTTGTGTCGCCCAGGGACGAGGAAAGAAATAGTTTTTTTTGTCTCCAAAATAAAACATGATTCGGAAAAAATAGCAAAAGTTGTATATTTTATCGGTTGGTCTATTCTATTTCTTTTAAAAACCAATGGCTTGCAATTTTTGTGTTAAATATATCATCTATCAACTTGCTTTTAAATTTTTGGTAATATATACAACGGCAAAAATATTTTTCCGAATTCTTAAAATCCGGACCTGTCGCTTATTCGCGGCCATGCGGTGATGAAGCACGTGGAATCGATCGATAACCTGCTAATTGAAACTGCGCAGTCTCAGAATTAACTTCTTTTGTTTACATCTGAAGGCGCATGAATCAGTATGATTTGGATCGCTTTGTGCTTATCCATATATGGAGATCGGTGGTCAAGTCTCAGTAAAGTTCAGTTAGTTTTAATATATCTTAGTCATTTGAACCGGTTCCGGTACGTTATAAGCAATTTTAATGTTTTGGTTAGTTTTAGTTAGTCGCCAAAATTCGGTTAATTTGAGTTAGTTTTAACTTACTTCAATATTTTTAATCTATTTCGATATGTTTTACCCGTCTTGGTGCTATATTAGTTACTTTTGGTTAGTTTTGATTAGACATTCAATCACCTTCCGATATGTTATAAGCAATTGTAATGCTTTTGGTTAGTCACCTAAATTCGGTTAATTTGGGTAAGTTTTAACTTACTTCAATCTTTTTAATCTATTTCGATATGTTTTAGCCCGTTTTGGTGCTTTTAGTTATTTTTGGATAGTCATTCAATCATCTTTCGGTTACTTCCAGTTAGTTCCAATTTATTAATTCATTTGAACCGGTTCCGATAGGTTATAAGCAATTTTAATGTTTTTGGTTAGTTTTGGTTAGTCACCAAAGTTCGGTTAATTTGGGATAGTTTTAACTTACTTCAATATTTTAAATCTATTTCGATACGTTTTAGCCCGTTTTGGTTAGTTTTGGATAGTCGTTCAATAAACTTTCGATTAGTTTCAGTTAGTTCCAATTTATTTTAGTCATTAGAACCGATTCCGATACGTTATAATCAATTTAAGTTTAAATAAACAAGCTAACACGATCTCTCACGCGTACGACGTTATGTGTGGCAAATGTAGCATGTACTTTTTCACGATTTGAGGCCCTATTTAGGAAAACAGAAACATTTTCAATGTTAAAACAAAACGATAACCTAAACCCGCAAGCGCGACTATGCAACAGATCTCTCACAAGGTACATGCTCGTTTACTGTTGCAACGTTGCGACCTCCGCCCGACGGTTGTAAAATATCAGTACATTTACATCCGTCGATCGCGAACCTCTATTAAAATACAGCTGCTTCAAATGCTCCGCGTAACGCGCGTATACGGGCCACAATGAATTTGGCAGCGGTGCACGTTTTTTGTCGGAACGCTGTGTCCGCATTTAGAACAAGCGGCATTTTGCGAGCATTTCATACCAGATTTATTGTTAAATATTACTTTAAGCCGCTCACGTTGGTCTGTTTTAGAACTAGTGACTGACGTCACTGACTATTATTTCCGTCTTATACTATACACAGATCTATGTACACAGATTATAAAAATACGATACCCGATTAGCTTTTCATAAGTCACTGCATATCAACGGCCTGGTGCCGGCGCGCGGCGCGCCAGTCGGTCGACGACGCGGAGAGCCTGAAATATTGGTTTTTGCCCCAGAAATAATTAAATACCGACCTATATATTTTTAAAAAATATGAAATAACTTCCAACACATGAGAAAAACTATGCTCTATATTTTAACAAGAGTAACATTTCTTCCTATTATCAATAATTTTCAAGATATACCGGGGTGAACACAAAATTTTTAAAAAATAATTAAAATTTGGACGGAACGAAACTGAGAAAAACGAATTTTTATGAAGGGTCCGTAAGTGCCCGTGACGTAATTTTCAATTATTATTAAAAAATATAATTTGTACAGAAACCCTCTCCAGTTTTTTCCAGTGATGTGTAATGAATAGCACAATTTTATGATACCCTTAACTGAATTTTTTTGATTTGCGCCCTTATGGACCCAATGATTTTTTGACGACAAACGTGTTAGTATCTACAAGACCCCTTCTACAAAAAACCGATGTCAAACCTTTTTAGCCCTAAAGTGTCCACGGGCTCGAAAAATAAGCGAAATAAACGGGTACTCTAATAATAAGCGGGTACTCTACTCCAATGCAACGTCCAGCTATCGCACCGTGTAAAAGTAATTTTCGCGTTAAGACCCTGGATTTATTCGAGAGTGCAAAAGTTGACGCTCCGCCTTTCGCGTTAGTTTTCGATATCTCGCCTCCTTCCCCCGCCTCGAAGGTGTTGCAGTTCGTCTTATAGGCAAGGGCAGCCTTAATATTAAATTTCTGTTTGAATTGTCTCTAAGAACCCTGGCGCCCACAATTAAAAAAAATAATATAATTAACGGAAGAAATAATTCACACCCTTAGTGACAATAATCTCATGCTTAATTAAATTAAATAAATTAACTGTCTTTACAAATTGGCAACTGAGCTAGTAAATCATTACTAAGTGGCACACTATACGTTACAAAGTGGCGCCCAACTCCATACATAATTAATATTCAACTAACTAGCTTACAGCATAATTTCAGAGGTAACTATTGGTTGAACGGGGTTTCTACTAAAATAATCTACATGTTCGATGTATTTTCCCATGTGGTACTCGACTTCAAAGTCGTAACATTGTAAAAATAACCACCATCTAGCCACTCGCGGGATTAGCTCCTTTTTATTTTGAGACAATTTTAAAGAGTTATAATCCGTTATTAGTGTAAACTTTATGCCTAATAAGTAAACTCGAAAGTGTTTAATTGCATAATACACCACCAAGGTTTCTAACTCGTAAGAATGGTATTTCGATTCAATTTGTAATGTTTTCTTCGAAAAATAACCTACAACCCATAACTGTCCATTATGTTTTTGAAAAAGAATACTACCATAGCCTAACGCACTAGCATCAGTGTGAAGTTCTGTCTCTAGAGTCGGGTCAAAAATGGCTAACAAGGACCTTTGTCTAAGGAACGCACAAACGTACGATTTGGCTATTTTTTATCTTCTCCCCACTCAAAGGGCTCATTATTTTTAGTTAGTTTTGTCATACTTGTACGTGCCGCCATTTCCGGAATAAATTTACGGAAGTAGTTAGCTA
>JAEQML010056973.1:0-32978 GCA_016904865.1 Pissodes strobi
GTATTCTAATGATTCGCATTATAAGTTAGCTCAAATGTTTAGAAATTCATATATTTTCCAGTAATTAAAATAAAATAAAAAAAAATACTATTCCAATTTCAATATTAGAAATTACAGTAAAGTATGGTCACTTTATGTCCACTAAACTGAATAATAATTCCTGTTCATAGAAAATAAATGTGCATTTTTGTTCGACCCCCTAAGGGGTCGCGTCCCACACATTGTAGGTAAACCACTGATATACATCATGTCATAATGAAGAAATTTTCTTTTTAACTTTCCTGTTGCGCATCCTGCTTTCGCCCGCCAAAGCCCAAACTCCTGAAGAGCTTTCGCGCCATCGACAGTCTCTTCGTTCCCATCGCAGGATTGCGACATTCGGCGGAATTTTGCCGGTCACACGTGCGGTCGACGTAACAATTTCGGAATCTGGTCAGCGAAATTCCTGCTTTACTAGGGTACGTATTTAATTTTAATGTGCATTAAAATCTAGTTAAATTAATGGGACGACCACATATAAGTAATGTTAATTAACAAAATTTTCACAAGAATTTTAAATACACTACTAATTCAAATATCGTTATATAATCTTAGGGGCAAGAACTCATCTTAGTGTTCATTTATAACATTTGCATATGGTTATGTATGTTTGGACGACCACCTACAGAGTTCGTTATAAACCACGGAAGGAAGCTGTGAAATGTAACAGTAGTGAAGCTGCCCTTCTATCTCAATTGCAAATTAATGGAATAATTTCATTTGCATAGAAGCTTCGAAAATGTCTCTTATCGAAATAACAAAATTTAAATCCGCCATTGACAAATAATTTTTTTTCTTATTGAAAAACATATTATTGACAGTTTCTGGATAATAAAAAACCATTAAAACCTATAATATACCAAATTTGAATGGTGTAACGTTTTTGTGGAATTTCGTATGCAGCAGAAAAAGTGACGTAACTTCAGATTATCATAGAGTTCATTAAGTAACAGTGGCGGACAAGTCTCTAATTTTTAAGCTGTTTTAAAATAAAATTCAGAATCTATCGCATTTTTTCAATATTTTTAGTTCAAATAATTACGAAAATAGCTTTCATTGATAAATTGTACTTAAAATCAATGTAAAGAGGCGCGTTTCTTTCAATACAATTTGACATTATGGTAATTTTCCATGTTTTTCCCCCTTAAAATAACCTTTAGGTGACCATTGCTAGAGTTATTAATCGAGCGTTTTGAAATTTTACCCGAAAGTAAAATTGGCGTGCAGAAATATAAAATGTTTTCCATATTTCTATGGTGTGATCTGCCATGCACGTCGATGGTAAAATTTCTCAACAAAAATTCAATCCGGTACTTGGTTATCTTTGGAACTTATTACTTAATGCTTTAGAAAATGGCAATCCTATAATGATTTTATATTCTCTTTAAAGTAAGCGCAATTCCATTTTATAATTTATAATTTGAAGGACAACTTTTACATTAATTTTGTAAGCTTTTTGTATGCCAATTTTAAACACCTTATATAAAATTAGTTAATAATCTATTAATTCAATGGTGTTAAATTATCAATATTCTTAAAATTTTTACAAGTTTGAAAAAATATTATTTAGAGTTATTCTTCAGCGAGCATACAATTTATAAAACTCTCTTTTGGAGATATCTTAAATAGTTAATGGTGCAGTTGCAATACTAGTCACAAAAATACACTCCGTTCCATAAAAAGTGGCTCACCTAGTTCGGGTTAGTTTGGGTTACAAATAAGCTTGTAGCTTATTTCTTTATCAACGCCAGCATCGTCGCTATTTTTTTACATTTTCCAAGAAAAAGAAGCGAAAAGAATGTAATGATTTTTTTTTTCAAAATTATAAAGCATCTTGTGTGTAAAGTAGGTATTTCAGAAAAATCATTCAAATTGTTATCTTCTTCTCAACCTCAGATCTAGGCTTTTTTGCATAAGGCCGCTTGGGCTCTGGCCTTAGGATGTAAACAGCACAAGTACTAGTTTAGTGACCCGAACGAAGCTGAAAAACCTAAAAGAACTGAAAGATGTTTGACGTTTCGAGGAACAAATCTGCCACTCACTTCTTTTACTCTATGCTGAAATCTGGCAACAGGATGAATGACTGAAGTTTTTCAGAAATTTAGAACAGAAGAAATGGAAAAAAAACACTATTTAAAAAAGACAAGAATGGTGTAGAAAAAATAAAGATATAACTAAACTGCAGCCAAGAGATGATTTTTAAACAAATATTTGCGACAATTATTTTAGAGGTAAAACTTACAGTGTAAAAGACGTCGGTAGGAAACAACAAGCCTACAAGTACTGGCAGCGAAATCAGACCGCTGAAAGTCGCTGTTATTTTACCAAAGCGAGAAATGAATGCAAACGTGTGATTGACGAAACTAAGGACATTGAAAGAATAAGGAATACATTTTTGCAATGCCCCAGAAATTTCTGGTCGGTAGCAAATGCAGTAACTAGTAACTTTACAAAAACGTCTCGTCCACCTTTGACAGACGAACGTGACGTCACGGCGACTACAACTAAGGAAAACGCAAACATACTCGCCGAATTGTTTTCATCGCAGTCTACCTTAAACGTCCCCCATGGCAAGGCTCTCCCCACCATATCCATGACAGAAGCTAGATTTTACCACCGTGACATTCGTAAAATCCTCAAAGAGCTAGATTCGCAAAAGGAATCAGGGCCGGATGGAATACCTGCCATCGTGTTAAAGAACTGCGCCAACGAACTAACAGCAATTTTTTCCCAGACTTTTTTCTGTGTCTTACCGAAAAGGGATTTACCCATCTTCTTGGAAAATCGCTCGAGTGCAACTTGTTCTAAGAAAAGCCAGAAAACCACGCCCTCAAACTATCGCCAAATTGCATTGCTTTCAACAATCTCCAAAGTCATGGAACGCGTAGTCAATCAACAACTATTCACGTACCTCGAGGCCAACAGAAAAACTCTTGATCGGCGTCCGCAAACAGATCGACCGGAGATATATTGGCCTGTGTCACTCATATATGGAGTAGGACCATTGAGAAGTACCAAGAATCGCGAGCGATTGCGTTGGACATTTCGAAGGCATTTGACAGAGTTTGGCATGACGGATTCCTCAACAAACTGCCGTCCTTTGAACTGTCAGCGTCTCTGCGCAGCTGGCTTTTCAGCTTCATTAAGAACCGATCTCTGCACATTGCAGTTGATGTACACATCTCATATCCGTCTCAGGCCGCAATACTGTCACCAACTCAGTTCCTCATATATGTCAATGACCTGCTGACCGAAATCAATAACTGTTTACAGTTTTACAGATGACAGTACCCTTGTCTCTCAATTCAGATCAGAAAATCGTTCGCAAGCGACTGAGACTTATCACCGCATAGAGGAGCAGATTACAACAATTATTCAAGATTTGGAGTAGTTCGACCCTGGGGCGATAGAAATTTGGTCCAGTTCAATGCAACAAAATCCAAGCAGCCACGTTTACCAAGAAAGTCAATACGAGGAACTATGATATCATTATCCCAGGATCGACCACTAACATCGCAAAATCAGCTTCACAGAAGCTTGGTGCGCTAACGGTATACACCGCAGCAGTTGCTCTTGCCATACAAAGTGTAATAAGCTTTGAATATGGCTCACATATCTGGGTGCCGCTTTTAAGTACACCCTATATCTGCTGGATTCTATTCAGAAGAGAGCTGCGCGTCTCGTCGGTGACTCGGAGTTAACCCGGGATCTGAATAGTCTGGAACACCGCAGACATGTGGCCGAGATATCCCTATTTTACAGATATTTTCACGGCAGATGTTCCCAGGATTTGGCTCGCATCATCTCGCCCCCAGCAACGCCTAACTGGAAACACCTAGAACGTCGCTTTACAAGGACTCCTTTGTCTGGCGCACTGCATCACTGTGGAACTCACTTCCAGGACATTTGTTCCCCTAATTACAACCTACCACTATTCAAGGACCGTGGCTATCAACATCTTCGCAGACACACCGCTCGTCGAGTGCCATATGGTCTCTTTTTAGTGTGTGTGCCGCTGCCATAAAAAAAAACTTCAGATTAGTATAAGGTTCATTAAATATTAGTGGCGAACCTATATCTACTTTTTCAGCGGTTTGAAATTAAATTCAAAAACTGTCGAAGTTTGACTGGGACTGTCAAAATAACTCAAAGTAACTTTTTCAATATTTCTAGTTAAAATAATCACAAAACAAGGAATCCATGTTATTGATATAATCTTGAGCTTTCGACGTTATCAGGATTTTCCTTTTTTTTTTTTTTCGTTATTTCCATGCTCTGCCATGCACGTAAGTGGTGAAATTTAAAAGCAAAAATTGGACCTGTACCCTTTGGAAATTATCGAATTTTCAGTATACATCAACTATAACACTATATTGGTTTTACCTCTTTAGAGAACGTGAAATTCCATTTTATAATTGAAGCACACCTGCATCCGTTCATTTCAAAAAAAATTGTATGCTAATATTAAATTAAACATTTTGTATAAAATTGGTTTTGTTTTTGGGGTATATTCTTAGAATGTGTCACAGGAAAAGCCAATTTGTTACAAGAAAATTTGTATTTCTAATTTGTTGCAATAAATTATAAAGGCACTTTAATTTACTAAAAAGATAAACTGAAAGATACTCAGGGTGTATAGATTCGAAGCATGATATTAAAATGTATTTCCGAGTGTAGTAGTGGTTAAAAAGCGCAAAATAAAAGATTAGAAATTAAAAAAAAAAAAAACAATTTTTATTCTATTTCCTTCTAACAAAAATAAGGGTTAGTTCTTCCTGGTGACAACTGCCCTTTAATCACCTTATGCTTCCTCCGAGCTTCCTGGAGAGTGTTACTGAAACTTGTTGCAGTTCCTAGGATCTGTCCTGTGACGTCACTGGAAGCTGTCCTGGTAGGCCGAGTGCGTGTGGACTCAGTAGCATGAAAAAAAACCAGTACAAGGCAGTTAAAGAGTTCACCAAGAATGTTGTTACAACTCTGTTTCAACTTGGCAGAGAGTGTCGTTTGTCTAAGCTTAGGCTTTTAACACAGAACTTGGCAAGAGATAACTACAAATAATTCTTCTCAATTAACAATGTTGAAAGATGCCAAAACACGCTGAAGGAAAATTTAATTTAATTAAATATGCCTCCACCAATTGTATTGTTTAGACTATAGATAATAATTATGGTTTTAAATTAATCAGTGAACTGATTAAAAATAATAAATAAAATAAATAGCTGTTTAAGCTGAGAAAGATTGTGATGAACAATATTTCAGTAAAAAACACTTACAATAATCTGGTAAGAACAAAAGTGAAATCAATAAATCTAAACAGGTAATCAGAATTCAATTATGGCTTGAAAGCTATTTTCTACCTCAAAAATAAGTTCAATTCAAAAATAAAGCTAATGTCAAATTTAAATAGAAATAGAGAACTAAAACAAACAAACAATTATGACCCTGTACCGCCCACGGTCGAGAAGGGCTCGAGAAGGTGCTCTTCAAATTACGAATGAGAATAAAATTCTTATATAGGCCGAACAATAACTCAAGACAAGACAAGAAATTACTTATCAAGTTCAAGATTTCTTGGCAAGAAATCAAGAAAATCTTTACATTTCTTGAAAATATAAAATTAAAAAAAAACACATTTGTTGCTAGTTCATTAGGGGAAAAAACAAAGCACTGCAACATTTTTAATGGAAGGATAAATAAATAATTAAATAATTAAGTTGAGGTTTGAAACCTTCGGCAAAATGCACTACAACAGCGTTTTTCCCACAATACCGAAACAGAATTTTTGCACTGCGAAAGGTCTTAAACCACAAAAGTCAAATACGAAATAAAAAATAATATTTGATTTTTGCATCATTTTTTGTCTTAATTAAATCATTATATTGCATCAATACATTATTTTATATCAATCAATTCAAACTACGTAAAGAATGCTTTTCAATGGAAAATAATATTTAAATATTTAATTTCACGAAACTTCTGGCTTGTGGAATAATACGACAACGATATTACAAACGAAACTGCTTAAAAAATTTTATACGAAACTTTTATTATCATTTTCCTGAGGAAAATCTCGTCCAATGTATGAAATAATATCTATAACATCTTGCTTGGAAGCACTCTAACATTATCTCTCTTGGATTTGATTTTGCCAAATAAGGCTCTTTAGTCGGTCCGCTTCTGGAGCCTTGAGGTGTCAGCTACATTGGAAAGCCAACTTATAAACTCTTTTCTTTAACTCCGTATTGATTTTACTGTTCGTCTTGTTTATACTGTTCTTTCCTTTTTTTGTTTGACCAACACGTTTGTAGAAGAGCTACTAAGGAGCAATTATACCGCAAATAGGCTGGCTCTAACTGAAACTAACCCAGATCTGATGAAGTTTCCTGAAGACTAGACAACAATAGGCTCTGAAAGCTTCAGCAATTGCGAAAATGAGATCTAAACTATCTGAAATACCCCTTTTAAAGGAAAATATTTTATACGCGAGGCAGTTGGACAACACGAATTTTTTTTCAACAGGATTGTCCCCAAAACCTGACGTACAAAAATGGCATGTTTTCAGATGAGATTTAATTCGGTTAATTACGATTTTCCTCCTGAATACAACGATCCGTGATCGATCACAAAAATAAATTGGGACAAAATTGACTGAATCCCTACTGTGGTCGTAATCTAAAAAACGCCGAAAATGAACATAAAAGTCCTCCTTATTCAGAGGTCAATTTTTTTCAGTCCCTTTTCAATCGTTGAAAGTTTCTCTCGACACAAACGTTGTTCCTGAAAGCAGGTGCTGAAATAATTATTTTCAGACATAGCTTTTCAATCTACTTTCAGCCACATTTTTATTTAATTTTTTAACAGGCAGCAAATGCGAATTACAATGTTCTGGTCTGTTGGATGAGAACATGATGCCCAAATATTTGTATCCTCTAACTGTAAAAATCTATGTAACGAATTTTAAAGAGCTAAGTAAATAGAGAATTTCTGGTGAAGTGTCTCAAATTGTTGGATTTTTGTTTGCTGTTTGCTATATTTCCAAGCTTAAAATATTTAGCAGCATTGCTTGGAATCGATATATATTTTTTAGCCTATTCCAAACGTATTATTTTATATATTGGAAAAAGTGATTCTTTATGAGAAACATTGACAAGAAACAAGATTTCTAGGTTTCCAAACATGTAGTTTACCTTACGTTAGTAGCACCACCTACTGAGTTATTATCGAGATTTGTGTAAAACTTATTCTTGATCATACAAAAAAATTGCAGCAAAATTAACTGAAATGCAAATTATCCTAATGTAGTTGTTATTTGAATAATGACAAAAAAGAAGACCAAAGAGGCCTTATCCAAAAAGCGTTTTTTGGATCAATTTTCAACCGTTGAAAATTTCTTTAGATATAACCACAGGTGTTTAAATATGGTCCAAATAGTTCAAATCAGAGACGATGTGCGATATGCGACAAGAAAGCAAATTTCATTTGCTTCAAGTGTCATGTTGGTTATCAGATTGTAATATGGTCTATTTAATTTTTTTCTTGCAAAACTTAGTGAGGTACTGAACTCAGTCGATTTTTTATTTACTTATAGCCATTCTTTTAAGAGACCCTAACATTCCTACCAATCAAAAGATATTATATGTTATAAATATATTTCCTTGATTTCTCTTAGCCTACACGTCAAGAATAATAAGGAAACAAATTTGGGTAAATTTTTAGAACACGTGTCAGACCGATTTTGCCGTTTTTTCCTCAGAACACATACATTGAGTGTCTTTACATCATTTTTAGACCCTTTTTATTTGCGGAAACCTAACAGTAATCAACTGTCTGCGGGACAATGGAGTGAATAGCGGTGCGGGGTAGGATAAAAAAGTGTATAAAAATAGAAAATATTGAATTTGCAAAGACGAATTTTGTTAAAAATATGTGTTACTTTTATAAATATCCCAGTGGCGTAACAAGGTTATGGAAAAGAACTCCACTGATTCATTGTAGTTGATTAATTTTTCGTCATTCCAATAATATTTCAGTTCGCGCATGGTCCTCCGCACGCTTCGCTCGCTCCGGGGGCGCAACCATACAAAACTAACCCAAGGCATACCCAAAATGGAAAAAAGACAGAATTGATACCGTCATAAATTTTAATCTTTTGCACACGTGAAACTCTATTTTATTTTTTGACAGGAAAGTATGAGTTTCCGCAAAGCAAAATGTAATGTAGTATACTTCTATAGGTCAGTTGCATGCTTAGGTAACATCAAAATTGAAAAACTGATCTGACACGTCTTCTAAAAAATGACCAAAAAGTGAGAGTTCAGTTCCTGTCTAAGTGCTATATTTTAAAAGAGAAAAATTGGTAATTTTTAGAAGTCGTGTTAGATTAGTTTTTGAATGTTGATGTTACCTAAGCATGCAACTGACCTGTAGTAGTGTAGAACATTACATTTTGCTTTGCGGAAACTCATGCTTTCATATCAAACAAATAAAATCGAGTTTCACGTGTGCAAAAGACTAAAATTTCGAACCGTATCAATTCAGTTTTTTTTTTTCATTTTGACCGATGCCTTGGGTTAGTTTGGATTAGTGTTGTTTGGTTGCGCCCCCGGAGCGAGCGAAGCGAGCAGAGGGCCATGCGCGAAGTGAAATATTTGTAGAATGATAAAAAATTAATCAACTGCGATGGGGCAGCGGACTCAATTTCTTTAACCTAGTTACGCCACTGGAATATTTATAAAAGTAGCACAAACAAAATTCGTCTTTGCTAATTCAATATTTTCCATTTTTATACACTTTTTTACCCTACCCGCATCGCTTATTCACTCAATTGTCCCTCAAGACAGTTGATTACTGTTAGGTTAGAAATTTTATATCGACAAATCTATTTTTTTAAATTTCTGGAAAAATAACATTTTCTATTCCCGTACTTATACTTTCACACCCACTAAATTCGAAAATGCTTACCGTTTTCTGCAGAAAAGGTTAGTTTCCGAAATATGATTTTTTTTGTAATTGTTACACCTTTTTACAATTTTTAGGTCAACTTTGAGCGCCTATAGAAAATATGAAATACGGTATACGAACCCGATAATTTTAAGGTTGATAGAGTCATTTCTGCTCTATTGAGCAGCGAAATCCACAGTTTCCTATCGTATTTGGTTCTATTTTAGAATGGCGATTTTTTGAGGGTCCACAGTTTTGAACTTTTTTTCCCGAAATTTTTTTGAAAAACTGGATATACAGATCGACTAGAGAAAATTGATAATTTTGCCACATCTGCGCCAGCAAGATAGTTAGTAAACACATTTTCAGTGGTTTTAAAAGTTTTCGATTTTTTGAAGGACAAATCCATTTTTTTATTTTTCTGGAAAAAAAATTAGCTGATCAGATACTTATACTTTCAAACCAGCAGAATTCGAATACTGTTCTCTGTAGAATCGAATACTTTCAAAATCGATTTTTTTTTGTCAAAAAATTGGTACGGTGTTTTGCAATTTGTGCTCAACTTTGAGCGCCTATAGGAAATATAAAATACCCCAACCTGATAATTTGGATTGACACAATCTTCTATAGGCTGATGTCTAGTAATGAAGTTATGTTGACGCTCACTATCAAATGCCTTTTGACAATCAACAGACACGAGTCCTAGAGACTCTACCTCGAGCTGAATCATCATCAGGTGCTTCGTTGTTCTTAATTCCACGTAATGCATTTCTGACTTCATCTGTGGATATGTTGGGCATTTTCTCCGTCCTTTAATTTATGACTTCTTGCGATCGATGATAGACAGCTTATTCATTATCTTGATATCCTCTATATAGGACTCCCTGTTTTTCGTTTAAGTGCCTCTTATGATTTTGAGTCTTATACTTTTCATTTCTTAAGTAATTTCATGTCTCTTTGGATATTTGTTCCTGTTCAAGATTCTTATTCACGCTTTATTTTCTCCGGCTAGATCTTCTTCCAAATGTATTGCAAAGCACATTCGTCAAGTGTTTGACTGTCTGTTAAGTTGAAAGTTTCATCACCAACATCATAAGGTCTTAAAATCAAATTACTGATGCGGCTTTTTGAAAAGTCTCGGGTAGCGTTCCAATTTCTAGAGACTACTTATGTCTTCATTTCCTGTCTTCCTTCGAAAGATTTATTATGGCTCATTTTTATTCTTCCGGGCTTGCTCATGTAAATTTGCCGTATTGCGTTTTTTGGAAGAAGTTGTTCGTTAAATGTAGATTTTGTTAAACCAGATGCATCCAAGGCAGTATCCGATTTCTCTGTATGATCTTCAGTTAGTACTTTTTATGTCGACTACTATTTAATAAATTATTAACATATTAACTCTAAGACCCTCTCTGCCATTATTACGCTGTTTCTGTCCTTCTAATGGGCGCAAACCTTCACTCCAGCCTAGAAGGAACTGAGAGTGAATAATCTCAAATTGAAAAAAAAAATAAGTTTGAGAATTTAAAATTAGAAACTGAATGAATTTACATATGTCGATGCGTAGGCTAGAACGAGTTGTCGCCGAGCGTACAAATTAGATACTAGCTCTAATGTCAGAGAGTAGGGTTGGGTTTTATTTATTTAAGGCGCCACGGGCTTGTAGACAGCATAAGCGAGAAATACCCCAAAGTTGAAATATGGAACTCGTTTTAGCTTAAGCTTCGCGACAAAATAGAGAGAATACCAAAAATTTGTTATTTTTTCTATCAAGAAACCCGATCAATAAATCAATAAAATTAAGTTAGAAAATTAGACCAGATGTATATGCCGGCAATTTATCGGTATTAATTATGAAAAAATAATAACTCAAAAATTAATTTAAAATCAAAGTCGGTAATAAGCAAATACACAAATATTAACCGGAAAACTAAAGTAAGCGATAAACAAATGCTCAAATATTAATAAAAAAACTAAAGCCAGTAATAAACAAATACTCTAATATTACTAAGAAGCAAATCCAGAGTGCAAATAAGGAAAAATCAGATACTAACTTTAGCGGACCTCCCCTCTGGAACATTACTGCTTAAGGGAAGTTTAGGAAATTAAATAGCCAAATGAAAACAGATGAATACGGTAAATGGAAGGTTAATTTATTAGTATTAAATAAAATATATCACAGCGGATCATAAAAGAAAGAAAAGAGGTGAGAAAATGATCGGGGATTCTAGCTGATTAGTTTATTGTAACATCTATATTTCTACGGGAAATAGTAGGCTTTCCTCGGTTACTTGATGAAATAACCTACACGCTTTATCTTAACAAACGCCGAAATATTCAATCGTAATCTATGATGAACGCTGTATGCAATAATAATAAAAAAATAGCGTCAATAAATATAAAGCCAGTCCAGCGACACTGCAAATATCCGCTCGTTATGTTATGGAAAAATTAAAGTAACTCGAATAATCACTTAATCAATTCCTAATTAACGGACGTCGAATCATGATTTGTTACAGGGCCATATTACTAACTAACTATGTTTATCTGGATCAGTTATGATACGTTGGTAACTGCGGCAAAAAAAAATAAAATAACTATTTAGACCTGGCGTTATTGTAGCAACCAATCAATTGTAGACTTTAGGGTATGCCAACTTAAGCGTAAGTACTAATGAACAGTTTTTTGAGTTAAATAATTATCAAAGGCCGCAATAAAAAAATTAAGGCCGTATCAACAATTGTAGTTATCTGATCTACGGGTATCTAACGTAAGTCAGAAATCGTGAAAAATTGGGAATAATAATAAAAACTTGTTCGAGCTACAACATTATTGCGTCAGTCAATTAAAAGTTCAAAATTTAATCCAAAATCGGATTGGTTCTAGATCAAACGGATTTTACTGAATTCTAGAATTCGATTAAATAAAATCAGGCGTCTTAGTCGAGACAAAATTGGCACAATATTCAAAGTTCATTTAAAAGAAAATAAGAATAAATTAAATGTTACCTTAGTTACGGAGAAAAAAACTGGAAACTCGAGGAACAGAGAATCCCTACTTCGAATATCTCGCTCCTCAAATAAATGCATGGCATGACAAGTCACATGTTCCTATAATAATAATTCAATCCAAGGGAATTAGACAATGGAAACCTGGGGTTTCGATGTATCTGCATCCACTAAAAAAATCCACTCAGAGTAGCCAAAAGGACATTGTCTTTAAACCTATCCATCTAATAAAATTTCCTAATTTATTCAAAAGGCAATTATGTAACTGCGCACGACAACCAATCCAAAAACAGTATGCGCTACGAAAGCTGGAAACACTAAAAGCCACCGACTTTACATTCGGGGTCCTCATGCGCCAAATTCAATTCGTTCGAAATTGGACTTTGTTTACAAACGCAAATTTTATTTTAATTGTATTTTAATCTGGATATCGTCGTAGTGAAGTCGGACCGAATCTACGAAGGTTTTCTGCTAGTGAATATAAATGCGCTTGAAGCTATAGGAACGTGACGAATTCTAAGGTTATTTAAGCTTCGATATAAGACGGCCAAATCGGCCCGTGACACCATATATACTTTATATGCATGCAAATGTACAAAACAAGTATAGTATACCTACAAAATAAATTAATGATATTTACATCTAGTCTTCAAGTTCGCGCTAAACATATCGCTACCATATCCTTTTTCGGTTTAATTGCTTTCCAACCTTCATCCTTTTATTATTTCATAATACTTGTAACTTAAATGACTGGACTAATATGAGAGTAAATAATAAAGCACTTTTGTAATATGGAATTGCATATCATCTACATTTTACTTTCCTCCAGGAAGCGTTTCCTGAATGCTTTTTTAACGATGTGTTACTACAACTAAAATAGAACGATAAGAGCGTATCAACACATATTGACCTTTAAAATAAACGTCGAAAAAGGTCGATCACCCGAGCATATCCAGTCAAAAATGGCAGATACTCTAAAATTGAAGAAAATTCATACTTCTGCAAAATTGTATAAGTTCGTTGGCTCAATGCTCAATGATTATCACGCTCGACTAGCTATCTTGAGGATCTGGGTTCGATTCTTACGAGATTATAATACTTTTGGTAATTTACAATAATATAATTTAATATTCATTATTCCGAAGATGAAAGGATTTAATATCCTATTGTCTCGATCTGGATATCGTCGGACCGAATCTACGAGGGTTTTTCGCTAGTGAATATAAATGCGCTTGAAGCTATAGGAACGGTGACGAATTCTAAGGTTTTTTAAGCTTCGATATACGATAGCCAAATCGGCCCGTGACACCATATATACTTTACATGCATGCAAATGTACAAAACCAGTATAGTATACCTACAAAATAAATTAATGTTATTTACATCTAGTCTTCAAGTTCGCGCTAAACATATCGCTACCCATATCATTTTTCGGTTTAATTGCTTTCCAACCTTTTATTATTTCATAATACTTGTAACTTAAATGACTGGACTAATATGAGAGTAAATAATAAAGCACTTTTGTAATATGGAATTGCATAACATCTACATTTTACTATCCTCCAGGAAGCGTTTCCTGAGTGCTTTTTTAACGATGTGTTATTACAACTAAAATAGAACGATAAAAGCGTATCAAAACATATTGACCATTAAAATAAACGTCGAAAAAGGTCGAACACCCGAGCATATCTAGTCAAAAATTAAGATACTCTAAAATTGAAGAAAATTGATAAGTTTGTTGGCTCAATGCTCAATGATTATCACGCTCGACTAGCTATCCAGAGGATCTGGGTTCAATCCTTACGAGATTCTAATACTTTTGGCAATTCACAATAATATAATTTAATATTCATTATTCCGAAGATGAAAGGATTTAATATCCTACTGTTAGTTTCCGATATTTATCGGCAAATAGGACGTAGACATAATAATAGTAAATATATAGCATATATAAGTTAAGTTGCGGCTTTAAGTGACGCGGAATTGAGATCATGTCTTCTTAACATAAATTTGAAAATCTACTTTGTGTAAAACTGACAGCATTCACAAAGAAAAAAAAATTCAATATACAAAGTAATTTTATTTTTTTACCGACCGTTTCTGTGATTTTTATAATAAATTTTTGAACCTTTCAAGGAAAGCCAATTGCATAAAGTAAAACAGAGGAATGTTTTTAAAATTAAAATAACAGCATATTAGATATGCAGTAGTTATCAGGGTCCCCTTCGTGTTATGTTATGCGTTCGTACATGCGGGCTTAAAAATGGGATATCACGCTGATTGGAATAAACAATCAGCTTTATAAGGCTTTTTGTATTCAAAATGTGCTATCTACGCGTTATCAGGTAGGAGCCCGGTTTTCGGACGTAAAAAATATTGTCATATTATAATAGGTGAAAGCTTTATTATTAATAAATCTTTAGCAATATTTATGTGTTCGAGAAGGACATTTAATTTATTGGTCGCATAATAAATTACCAGTGTAATGTGAGAAAGAACTTTATTTATCGTCTTTGATTATTTCTATCTTTATTTTAAGCATAGAAACTACTGGAAGCTGCATCATTAATTTCCGGTATTTATATACTTCAAAAATATTTTTCGAGTTATTTTTTATAAATAAATATGTCTAAGTTGCATATAAATCCATAAATATGCCTTAAAAATATCGTTTCGGGTAATTTTTTTATAAATAAATGTATATAAGTTATGTATAAATACATGGCCTCAGGGTCTCCAGGAATTTCTAGTCTGTAGCAAAGACAGTAAGTAATAACTTTACAAAAACGTCTCTCTCACCCTTGACAGACGAACTTGGCGCCGACGTCACGGCGACATAAGTAAAGAAAAACCAAATATGCTCGCCAAAACGTTTTCATCTCATTCTACCTTAAACGTTCACCAAAGCAAGGCTCTCGCCACCATAACCAACGTCAACACTACCATGGCAGAAGTTAAGATCCATCATCGTGATATTCGTAATATACTCAAAGAGCTAAATACGCAAAAGACATCAGGAGCGGACAGAATACCTGCCATCCTGTTAAAAAACTGCGCCAACGGACTAACACCGATTTTTTCCAGGCTTTTTTCTCCGTCTTACCGAAAAGGAATTTATTTATCTTCTTCGAAAGTCGCTCGAGTGCAACCTGTTCCAAAAAAGGCAAGAAAACCACGCCCTCAAACTATCCCCTCAATTATTGCCAAAGTCATGGACCCTGTAGTCAATCAGCAACTGCTAAAGTACCTTGAGACCAAGAGAATAATTAGCCATAACCAATACGGCTTTCGCAAAGAGAGATCGACAGGAGATATATTGGCCTATGTCACTCATACATGGAGTATGATATTTAAGAACTACTGAAAATTTCAAGCGATTTCGTTGGAT
Source organism: Pissodes strobi (assembly GCA_016904865.1). Taxonomy (NCBI): domain Eukaryota; kingdom Metazoa; phylum Arthropoda; class Insecta; order Coleoptera; family Curculionidae; genus Pissodes; species Pissodes strobi. The sequence continues at coordinate 15,373 of JAEQML010056973.1, forward strand.
ATATCGAAGGCATTCGACAGAGTTTAGCCTGACGGATTGCTCAACAAACTGCCAGCTTCTCTCTGCAGCTGGTTTGCGAGTTTCCTTAAAAACCGATCTCTGCACGTTACAGTTGATGGCACCTCTCAGACACCTTCACCATTAATGCAGGCGTGCCTCAGGGCGCAACCCTGTTCCTCATCTATATTAATGAGCAACTATTCAAAAACAATCATCCTGTTTACAGTTTTGCAGATGACAGTACCCTTGTCTCCCAATTTAGATCAGAAAACCTTTACTGACAACTGAGGCGTATCACTACAACGCAGATACAACAATTGATCAAGATCTGGGAAAAGTTCTAACTTGGGGCCACAGAAGTTTGGTCCAGTTCAATGCAGCAAAAACCCAAGCAGTCACGTTTAACAAGAAAACCAATACAGCGGGTCCTGACATGATTATGGCAGGATCGGCCATTCCTTCAACCTCGTCAATCAGACTACTGGGTGTGTCCGTCAACAGTAATATGTCCTGGCATGATCGCGTTGCTAACATCGCAAAATCAGCCTCGCAGAAGCTTGGTACAACAAACTGTATACACCGGAGCAGTTGCTCTTGCCTCACTTAATCAGACCCTAAAGCTGCTGGATTCCATTTAAGCGTCGGCGACTTGGAGTTCAGCCGGGAGCAACACCTGTCAGACAGTCACAACATACGGCAAGAGCGCACCCACTTGTCGTACAACTCGAGACACCTAGAACATCGCTTTACAAGGACTACTTTGTCTGGCGCACTGCATCACTGTGGAACTAACTCCCAGGACATCTGTTTCCCCCTAAGTACAACCAACAGCTATTCAAGAAGAGTGTCAATCAACATCTTCGCACACACACCGCTCGTCAAATACTATAGGATATCCCTTTAGTGTGTGTGCCACTGCCATAAAAAAATATGTCTTTAAAATATTTTTTCGTTTTTTTTTTATATACAAATGTAAACAAGTTATGTATAAGTCTATAAGTATGTCTTACATTAACCGAAACGTGGCTTGGTATTTGGTGTTATTTGTTGGTATATATAGAAGTCAGTCTACTATTTACTCATCAGTAGTATGATTATCTGTTTAAAATCAAGACATTTCCAGTAAAATAGGGATTTCGGGCCACTGTGTTAAAACTTACTAAATCTACATTTTGATCCAGTGTATCGCTAGAATATCTTCAGACAAGGTTTCGACTAGTTCTGCTCATCATCATCAAGGATTTTAGGTAATATTTTTTAATACAGTCGAAACTAGCCACCATGCCATACAGTCATCCATAATTCCTATACCTTGTTGGATAAAGAAATTTCGTTACTAAATTACGTCAGGGAATCGGGATTGGTCAGAGACTAACCCAAATGTACTTAGAAGTCGCTATTTTCCCATTGCGCCGCATACAGATTACAGCTACGTAGCATAATATTTATGTAGCCTTAGGCTTAACTGTGAATGCATGACAGACCATAGCGTCGGTGCTATTGCCAATTTGTAAAAAAATATTATATAGTAGAAAATAAGAGAATAATATATAAAAATAAATTTTAAAATATACACATTTTCATGGCTCGGTTTAGAGCAAAAACTGCTTAGGAGGCTTAGCTTTTTCTTGCCTCCTTCTAGGTAGTAGGTTAACGTCAACCAATGACGAGTATAAATTGTGATCATGTATCAGTTAACCTTATCTGCTCGACTGTCACAGACCGTTTTGTCTAGCGTAAATCACCCTAGACTTCGTCAGCCTTCATATGGTTCCGAACGCATTCGTGGGTAATAACGGGAAAACCCTCTTAGATATTCCGGCTGACCCGGCTTCGGCGTTCTCTCGATCCAGAAATTTAAATAAATCCGCGCTGCGAAACGATTCGATTATCAACAAATTAAATTTAGCGCGTGAAGATAATGTCGATGGTAAAAGACCCTGTTTCCGGCTCCGTAGCATACTATTTTGGGATTGGTTGATGAGATTGAGCGTCGCACGAATTTATTTTTAATTGTCTTTGAATAATTGGGAATTCTATTAATTGAAGTGGCTTAATGACAATGTGCTTTTGGCTACTCTGTGTAGTTTTTTTTTTGGGGATGCCTATGCATCGAAATCCTAGGTTTTTATCATTTAATTCCCTTGGGTGAATTATTGAGAGGAATATGTGATTAACCGTGCTGGATATTCATTGGTTGAGCGAGTTTCCGAGTCTGCTTCTTGAATTGTCGGTTTCCTGGCGTCACTCTCTGTCATCTTTGTGAGTCAAGCAGTTATTGGCCGCCGCGCCGGTTGGAACTAATTTTGATTTTTACCTGTTAATGGGCTTTTTCCAGTCCAACCGGGGCATTTTAACAGTTTCATTCGTTAGTTGTGCCTTATCTTTTCTTAAGTGTTGGTGTCTGAAACAGCCCTTTGTGGGATTTGATTGCTGCTTTTTGCAAAGTGAGTTGGGTTTTTTTTGTGCATTTTTCCCTGTCTCTCTGTGAACGCCATCATTAGGTGATCGACGTGTGCGGGTTTTTAATTCAATTTTTAATCTCTTACAGAAGCCTACTTGTCCAACTGAAAGCCGTCTAGCGATAAGCAACTGGCTACCCCTACACAGGTAAATTTTAGTTTTTTGTTTTTTAGTTCTGATTTCTCTTTTCCTTGATGGTTGATTTTGATTACCGAGTCATAATGCTTGTCCATCAAGAGTTTCGTGTGGAACCTTGAATATGTGGTATTTCACAGGGGAATACCGTTGAGACTATTGCTACCGTGAGGTCTATTACTTCCGTTGGGACTATTGCTACCGTGAGGTCTATTACTACTGTTGGGCCTACTGCTACCGTGAGGTATATTGCTACCGTTGGTATATTCCGCCGTCGAATCTAATCCTACCGTCGAATCGTTCATTGTTAACGACGAGCAGCGTTAGCGGTACTACTTATTAGATTCATCTAGAATAAACCAGATTAAGGATCGATTTTTTTTTGAACTTTTGATTGACTGACGCAATAACGTTGTAGGTCGAACTAGTTTTATTACTATTCTCAGTTTTCACGATTTCTGGCTTACGTTGGATAACCGTAGATCATGTAACTACTAGTGTTGTTACAGCCTAGTAGACTTTGCGTTGTTTTCAATTGTTTATTTTATTGCGGCCTATGATATTTTCTTTACTCCAACAGATTGTTTGTTGTCTGTGTCCTACCGGTAACTTGACCGTGGAGTAAATTGCTCTGTAATTAATTGGTGGCTATATTAACGCTAGGTCTAACTATTTTTTTTATATTGTTTTTGCGACAGTTATCAACGAAGCTTAATTGAACTGAATAACCATAGTTGGTTATACCTTACAAATGTTTTCTCTCCACTATCGTTTTTAATTGGTTATATAGAGCCTCTTCGGCTCTGGCTCCAGGATATAAACAGCACAAGTGCTAGTTTAGTGACCCTAATGAAGCTGAAATATTTAGACAACTTGAAAACAAACCTTCCTGGAGCCAGAGCCGGAGAGGCTCTATATAACCAATTAAAAACGATAGTGGAATGCAAACCCAAACATTTGTAAGGTAAAACATGAATCCTCCACAACAATATAGCACATAGTTAGTTAGTTAAACGGCATATGTGACGGATCATGATTCGAGGACCGTGAATTAGTCTTTAATTAGGTGGTTACTCGATCTAATTAAACTTACCTATAACGAGAAGTTATTTGCAGTATTGCTGGCTTTCAACATATTTTACTGACGTTCTTTTTATTAATGCTTTGCGCGATCGTCATTAATTACAACTTATTATTTCGGAATTTGTTTAGATTAAGCGTGTGAACTATTTCACCGAGTAAAGCGTACCTTTTTTGTTTCAGAATGCAGTGTAACCATAAGAATTGATTTACTGAAATTTTCTCCAATTGAATTTTTCTTTACCTTCTGACCAGCTGTGATATTTCTTTATTAGGTAATAAAACAAATCCTTGTTTGTTTATTCACCTGTTTTATTTAATTAGAACTTAAGCGAATCTCCAACAGGCCAGGCCGCTTCCGTAAGTATCTGTTTTTTATCATTAGCGCTCAATAATTGAAATGTTCTTGATTATATTTGGATTACTTTTTGAATACTTGTTTACTTCTTTCTTTAGTCGTTTTTGATTAATTTTTGAATATTTGTTCTCATCGACTTTAGTTTTCTTTGGTTAATTCATTTACTTGCTTTATACCGACTCTGCTTTTGATTAATTTTCCGGAAATAATTTTTTTTCCATTATTAATACTAATAAATTGCCGGTATATATATTTAATCTAATTTTCTAACTTATTTTTGTTGTTTTATTGATCGATTTCCCTGATAGAAATAAATAACGAATTTTTGGTATTCATTTATTTTATCGTGAAGCTTAAGCTAAAACGAGTTCCATATTTCAACTTTGGGGTAGTTCTCCCTTGTGCTGTCTAAAAGCCTGTAGCGCCTTAAATAAATCAACCCGCACCCTACTCTCCGGCATTTGAGCTATGGCCTAATTTATACGCTCGGCGACAGCTCATTTTACCCTACGCATTGACATACTTTATTTCATTCAATATCTATTTTTTTAAATTTTCGAAATTAATTTGTTTTGTTGTTTCGATTTGAGATTATTCACTCCGTTCCTTCTAAGCTGGAGGGACGGTTTGCGCCCATTAGAAGGACAGTAAGAGTGTAATACGACCTTAAAACATACACAGCGCGCAAGTATCTGGTCCGCCAGTAAACAGAGCCCGTTCATCTACACCATTATCGATACACATTTTCCTTCCTTACCCTCGTCAGGATAAAATATTGAACATAATCCTCGGGCTTTGATTTTAAAAATCTTAACCAGTCTTTTACACTCTTCAAGTTACAGTATTGAATAAGCATTATCTAGCATTAACTTTATAAGTCTTAATTATCAAATAATACAGCAGCCTGTTACACCAGAACTCTTTGAAATTTGGGAGTTATCTCAATCTTATTTTTTTAAAGTACTGCAATTTCTCATAGTATGGACGATTTCAGAAAATTGTAATCTCTTCTTGTATCATTTCAGTTAAAAGGCCACTTGTTTTTCTCCAATTATTGTTTGTAGAAGAAAGATAAGCAAGACAGCTAGATCAATAAATGAAACGAGAATATAAACGATAAACGTCAAACGGCGTGCAGTTGTTTAATTATAAATTCATTAATTAACATGATATATCACGGTAAGAAACATACGATAACTCAGGCAAATGACCTACAATCATTTGATTATAAATCCAAACTAAAAATATTAGTCTTCGTAAAATACTCACACTTTTTGGACATGAGCTTGTGGCCAGCCTTAAGTGTTGGGTGCCAAATATGTAACCGTATTTGCTAATTGCTTATTATACAATTTTTTTAAACAAGATGTGGGTCTATGTCTTGGCAGTTAGGGATATATCTATAGGTAAACGAATTGAGCTCAAGTCGATTCCGATATCAAGGCTACAAATTAAATTAGTAAATTTTACTGCCAGGAGCTTTACAGCCAAATACAGCAAAAATTAACTCAATCAGCTATTCGGACACTAGCGAAATTAATTATCCTTCTAAAGATAAAATTAAGTATATCTTTTAAAGGTAAGCTCGGTAAGCAATATAGCTAGATCAATAAACGAGCCCACAATTAACGATAGACGTCAAACGGCCTACAGTTGAATTAATTATAAATTAATTTTAACGAGCTCTATATGGTAATTAATGCAAACGACTGACAGTCATTTGATTATATATTCATTAATTAAAATGATACATAACTGTAAGAAATCCACGATAATTTATGCAAACTACGTACAGTCGCCTAACTATGTAATCATTAATTAAAATGATATATCACGGTAAGATACATACGATAATTAAGGCAAATGACCTACCATCATTTGGTTATATATTCATTAATTGAAATGATATATACCATATACCGGTAAGCTATATACGGTAATTAAGCCAAACTACCTACAGGCGTCTACCTACAAATCCATTAATCCAAGGATATATTCTGGTAAGGTGTTAAGGTACTTGAAAAATCGTCTTTACTTGATTCTGGTCGGGTTGTAGACATTGGCGCTTCCTACGTAGTACGTCTCCACCATGTGTTTGCGTTACCCTGATAAAACAGGCCTCGGTACGGTTAACTGACTGCGGGATTAGCTAGGTCAGCGTGAACAGAGAACAAATTCTATCCCACAGAAGGAATTCTGTCCCACAGAAAGATCCTAAATAAATGATAAATAACTTTGGCCATCTTAAATAGAAACACTCGTGTCGAACATACCTTTAAAAAAGGGGGGGTGACCACACTAGTTCATCACACAACGTTTATAGACGATATGGTCGATCATTTTAGAAAATATACATTCTACATAATTTGTGTAATACTGCAACCACATAATCAGGCGGTAGTTAAACCTGAGGGTCCAAAATGGCAATGATAAACTCCAATACAAAAAACTTTCTGTTTGCCTTGAGTGTTCAGGCGCGAAGGACTATCAATTTTCTCAGAAAAAAAATATATACCGCCTCTGACAAGTGGTGCTCAAAGCGAATATACCTGTCTAGCCGGTTCGTACTTTGGACGTAAGGTAGCGAGAGTATCGATGACACAAATCGACCAGTATTAGTTTAAAATCGCAATACTGTAGGTAATAACATTTACAACGTTACAAGGTCTCGGACTATATTGTGTACATGTACATGCTCCTTAGCCCCCTGTTTCTTGTACTAACCTATTTTTTAGTTGTTAAAGTCATGTAAAATTTGGCAATCCCCATCGAATTTTCCTTCCTACATCACCATGTATAAGAAATAACATTTTCCCGAAAATCAATATTATAACATTGTTAGATGCAATGAAGAATTTTCCCATGAATCCCAACAGGTCAAATTTTCTATACGATTAAAACCGTATGAACAATATGCCCCTATTTTAAAATTTCCTTCGAACATCTGTTACCCGAAATGAAAAGTTGGAGGGTCACTTTTATTAATCTTGCGAGAAAATTGTTTTTCCTAAAACGATGTGTCACCATCTTTGTTTACTTAACTTTTCATTATTCCACTCAGGCTTGCTTTGAAGGATGTTGAGGGAAATTAATTAAAATTTATTTTCTATAGGCCTCGAATTCTTCAGTTAAGTTAATTTTTGATTATTCATGTAATTAAAAACTTCGTTTAAAAGGTGAGGAGAGCCTTTCAATACAAAATCTACTTATAATCGAAATCTCAATTTGTTTTTAGATGTTGTAAAAACGATTTTTTATGGATTCATCAACTGGGACACTTGTGTGACTTACGCGTCGTGTACGCTTCGTGAGAAGTCTAGGCGGCAATGGATGCTACACTGTGTACCCTCTCCAAGGCCTTTGACTGCATATATATCATGAACAAGCTTCAGACATCAAAGTTTTCATAGATTTATAACACAACGTCCTCCATTTCTTACACTTCTAATTGAAGTTCTTCCAATTCTTCCTCTGCTTCTTTTATTTCCTTTAGTATGATTGGATCTTATGTATATTTCTTCAAACCCATCACTGAAACAAAAAATCCTAGTTGTTTTAGTTTAACTGCAAACTGTAAGGCATCTAAATTTTCAAAATATTGATCACATATAGAAACAGACCCATTAAAAGTCAACATATTCTCATGAGCTATGCATACAATTATGTAAATTATCTGAGGTTAATTGGCTTAAGTTTTCTTGTAACTTTTTCACAGAATCATCCAAATCACCTGTTTACTGACATCAAAACTGTTAATACATGAAAGTGTAAGCGACTGAATGTTCCTAAGTACGCAAAAGCCCTTCTTATTTAAAACCTTGATATTATGGGGACGACAAATGGCATTCTTTTTATAATCTTTTTCATCATCATTATTATCATCATTGTACTTTTAGCGTAGACAAGGATAACAAATGTATTAATGTTCCACAGACAGGCTAAATTTTATTTCACCATCAGAGCAGATCCTCTCGGAGGAGGTAAATTACCTTCGCCGTCTACGCCGGCGCCGTGAGGACTCACTCGCATGAACACACTACTACCCTTTATTTCTGAAATGGAAATATTATGTTCTAAAACATCTCGCAAGGTTCCTGGTAGGTTAAGGTGCTTAAGAGGATCTCTTACGATCATGTCTAATATTAATAGCAACAATATCTGCAAATATGTAGGCAAAAAATATTACTGCCTTTTCCACGTGATACTATAGAGACAAGAAGCTTTATTTATTTGTCATTAAATATTATTGCCCCTAAGCATATTACAGCAAGTTTCAAAGACCGATAAAACGCTTTTCAAAATCTGGCAACTAAATTCGAAGTTATAGAGTTTTGACAACTTAAGACTCGACACTCCAACGATATATTCCAAAAAGAAACATTATTATCGATTAATTTAAATTATCGATATTTTGTAGTCATTCCTAATATTAAAGCACTTGGAAATCCAACATTATTTTCCAGACTGAATGATTTAAGCAAATCTACTGGACCACAATTTAATTTATTCGCTGAGCCTTCAAAACAGTTTAGAAAGTCGCTTAAGTGAAAAGAAACATGATAAACTGCTTTAGGGAGAACATTTTTCCATTAAACTTCCTATGAAGTGGCAGGATCGAGACAAATGACTGTTTAGACCCTATTTTTTTATGGCCATAGCAGTTTCAATAATAAACTACTCAACAATTCATAGCACAGAGCCAAACTTAAGCTTAAAAAAGTTTTGAAAGCAATATTGTGTCTCATTTTTGAGTTATGAAAAAAAGATTTGAATAATAATTTGCCAACAAAACTATTACGTGTAAATGCAAATTATTGCTAATAAAAAATACCAAATTATCATTAATAAAATTGTAGCTTTTGTCACGCTCTTTATTGTCTTCCAGTTTTATTTAATTACCTTTAAAGTTAAATTAGGGAAATTTGCAATTAGTGATACGCAGGCCAGAAGGAACTATCGCAAATAAGGCCCTAGCTCAAACGCTGCAGATTAGAAGGGGCGGGGGTTTAGTTGCATAAAGACGCTACTTCTTCAAGTATTGTTTTCTGTACGTCCATTATTTCTCTTATTCTTTAATTATCGGTAGCTCTGCCCCAGGAGTCTATTTTCAATGAGAGCAGTCTTCGATCTAAAGCTTTATGCTGTTGCCATATTTCGCACCCATATAGGACTATGCTTTTGAATATTGAGTTATATAGCCGTTTTTTCCTTTCTTTGGAGATATGGGTTGACAACAATATTGAGTTGAGACATCCTATAACTTTTCTCCCTTTCACTATTCAAGCTTCTATTTCTTTATCTGTTCCTCTACCACTATCTTGGTTCCCAGTCCCAGGTAATTATGTTCTTCACATGGCGTCACAATATCGCCGTTGGAGAAGTCCAGATCTTGAGCTACTCTGCCCACCCACACGTATTTGGTCTTGTTGCAAATTTACTGTCAGTCCCCATTCCCAATATTCTTTAAATAGTCCTCTTGTCATAATTTCTAGATCTTCTTTGTCTTGTGCCACTACTACTTGATCATCCGCAAATTAGAGAGTGTACAAATTTGAGTTATTTCCCAATTATTCGCAATAAAATAATAAATAATAAAATGTGTGGTGAACGCCAGAAATGCTGCAATAAAAAAAATCAATAAGACAAGACAATAAAATCAGGATGAAAGTAAATCAAAACTCTTCAATTATTGAGCTTCAATAATTTAAATCAATTATGCTTACTGCTTACTTCCCTTTTGGAGCACTGTTAAGGTACAAACATAGTGGAGCGTGGCGTCAAGATGCAAACAGCGAGCAAAGCATCGATGTGCGATTTCTTTATGTACATTCAGTAGGAGGCGCACATAGTAAAGATGCACCGAGCGCGGGCGTCCATCGATAGAAGCCAAGCATCGCTTCACGATTTATATTCGCGATTCAAGGCGCGCTAAACCAAGCATACCCTAATATACGAACTGCACACAGCCAATCAGAATCGAAATCTTTGTTTATTATTTTAGAATGCCTAATATTACACTTCACTTAAACCCGCGCAACCAACAACAACTAACCAAAACTAACCCAAGGCATGCCCAAATTGAAGAAAAAAAACTGTTTACTGTATACTCTCTAGACATTAGTTACCAATAATATTTTTGGTACTGGGCTGTCAACTAGAATCTCGTCTTCAGTGTCTGAACTCATCATATTTGCTATTGTAGACTGGTAGACGAAGAAACAAATAGCTTAAAAATATACCACACCTCTTGTGTTTGAAGCCAGCATCGACGCTCCACTATATACCCGCATAAATCGAGAGAACCGACACTCGCTGCTTACCTCCCTGCTTGCATCTTGACTCCACGCTTCACTATGTTTGTAACTAAAGATAATAAATGAAGCAGGTAGATAGGTGAGCAGAAAATAGTACGACTCTTTGCAAACCCAAAGAACTTGACCTAAAATTATGCTTGACAATATATTTAATGAAAGTGAGAAAGTTAATTTACCCTACCCTAAATAATTTACTTCATTCTGAGTAGTAACTGTATCGTATCGTGTATGTGCAAGGAGGCCCCGCAAGTGCAAGTGTGGTTACTAATGATCACCGGTTATTCAAAAAGGCAACTGCAGATACAACTAAATAATCAGTTACTAAGCTACACAAACCATAATCATGTTAAGTTCACACTTCTCGAGTCCACTAGGACGTAATATCGTAATTCCAATACGATAAAACACCCGAGAAATCCAAAATAGTTTATCCTAAACCGTATGAAAAATGGTTTGATGATATCAACTACAATATTAAAAGAAAATTTATTGATACAGTTGATAACCTAACTTCACGGTTTGTTCTGCTGATGAATCCATGTGACTTCTGAGACAGCTCTCCAAGCGACCACCAGAAAAATGTACCTACCTACGGAGCTATGAACATGAAGAGTTCTTCAGTCGAAGAAGGTGGAAGTAGATTTAAGACTCGTCACGTAGTCGAAAAACAAAGAACTTCCTCAGTCGTGCAAGGGCGTTGGATATTTCGAAGACATTCGACAGAGTTTGGCATGGCGGATTGCTCAACAAACTGCCGTCTTTCGAACTGCCAGCCATTCTCTGCAGATGGATTGCCAGTTTCCTCAAAAACCGATCTCCGCACGTTGCAGTTGATGGACATATCTCAGACACATTCACCATATAACGTCAACTCACCAACTCTGTTCCTCATCTATATTAATGACCTGCTGACCGAAACGAATAATACTGTGCACAGTTTTGCAGACGATAGTACCATTGTCTCTCAATTTAGATCAGAAAACCCTTTAACAGCGACTGAGACTTATCACCGCGGACAGGAGCAGATTAGAGCAATTAATCAAGACATGGAGAAAGTTGGAACTTGGGGTGACAGAAATTTGGTACAGTTCAATGCATCAAAGACCCAATCAGCCACGTTTACCAAGAAGGCCAATACGGCGGGCCCTGATATCATTATGGCAGGATCGACCATATGTCCTGGCATGACCACGTTGCTAACATCGCAAAATCAGCCTTCCAGAAGCTTGGGGCGCTATTTCACAACAAAAAAACCGTATAAACCGCAGCAGTTGCTCTTGCTCTACAAAGCGCAAATAAGACCGTGCTTTGAATATTGCTCACACATCTGGGATGCCACACCAAAGCACACCCTAAAGCTACTTGATTCAATTCAGAAGAGAGCTGTGCGTCTCGTCGGCGGCCCTGAGTTTTCCAGGGATCTGGATAGTCTGGAACATCGCAGACATGTGGCCGAGATGTTCCTATTTTACAGATGCTTTCACGGCAAATGTTACCAGGATTTGGCCCGCCTCATCCCGCTCCTAGCAACGCCTATCAGACAGTCACAACAGACGGCAAGAGCGCACCAGTTCGTCGTACAACTGGAAACACCTAGAACATCGCTTTACAATAACTCCTTTGTCTGGCGCACTGCCTCAATTTGGAGCTCACTCCCTGGACATCTGTTTCCCCCTAATTACAAGTACAACTACTATTCAAGAACCGTATCAATAAACACATTCGCACACACATCGCTAGTCCAGCGCCATAGTATCTCCCTTTAGTGTATGTACCACTGCCATAAAAAAAGCGTCATCACCTCCCGCAATAAAAGAGTCGCTCATAAAAATCAATCGGTGGAACATAAAAACCACAATGTGAAGAGTTTTTCAAAATACGCTGATGCCGAAATCAACAACAGCAAAGCGAGACAAAGCCTCTGACAATACAATGTAAAATCCCCGACAAGGTATGAGCCCAGACACCAAGCAAATAATAAACGAAGCACTGACTGCCCCAAATACAAAATCCCGCATAAAGGCACCTAAAAAAAAATTAACGCGACACCTCACTGTTCTGAATATTGATGGCTACGCAAGAGTGACTACGTTAGATTTTCTCTCTGATTAAAATTATGAAGATTCTGGGCATCCGAATTTAAAATCAGCCAATAACCGCAAACCACATGCTTCATGTCACAATAGGAGTGGTTCAGTTTCTGTATTTTTCAAGCACTCGCACGTTCCTACAATCCAGTCTAAGTTTTGCCAACAACTTGCTTTCTTGGAGCAATGACGTCAAGCGAGAGCTCAAACCAATCATGTTTTGTGGTTTTCCTTTATTCAACCACATTGCTCTGGAACCCCGACAGGCATGTGATATACTACACCTGTAATCTATACTAGAGCACAAGAGAAGCTGTCTCAAAACAAATTTGTATTGAGTAACATATCCTTTCTAGAGCTGTTCAGAAATTACATTTATATAAATATTACCAATCGAACCCGGCGCCAGATCAAAAATGACAAGCCGCAATGAAAACCAATTTAAACAAAAAGTAATGTTCTCTTAATGAAAGCTAAAATAACATGGCATTTTGTAATGATATACGTTCGTAAATAACTTTCATCACGAGATAGTGACCGTATAATAATTACATATTGCAAGTTGGCTTTCGTTGTTATTTTCATCCCTATTTACACTTTGAAAAGCCCTAATCAACCTCATTCCTTTTAAAAAAAACTCAAAAAATTCAAATACAACGACGAAAGAAGTCTAAATTATGAAATACGGAGCTAAAAACGTTTTTACATGCTGAGATGACCAAAATAAGAAGGCGAAACAAACTATCTACGGATTAAACCAAGAAAATCTATTTGCATTAAGGCGGTTGTAATGAACCCCGATTTCACCCTTTTATTTACTTACTATGTTTTCGACTTTTTCTTCAACTCCGGTTCATTTTCTAGCACCAGGTTGGCAGTAACAGTGTGTTGACACCTAAAGAGGACTCTATAAATCCCCACACTACTGAAAAAAACGTATTGTTTATTCTGATTTTTCTTCTACCACGTTACGGTTTATTTCTCTAGGTATCTGTTTTGGGATAGCGACGGAGTACACTTGCAGCGTTTACCCCATTGATTTGTATAGGAGTGGATAAGCAATAGCCGCCTGTCGCACTATTCAAAAGTGGCAACTCATGGGCGAAAAAACAGGTTTTTGCGCATGACAAAATCGACGCAAAATGGAAAAACGTAAACAAAGAAGATACCGTTTTGTCATGCGCACTAAAACACTTGCCGTCTCAGCAGGCGTCGGTCAGGACAGAACTTGGCTTTTGTCTTTGACGTGTTTTCGTTTTGACGGCGCGGCGTTTTGAGTTAATAATTCGAGTTTTTACTTTTTTTTACTTTCTTTGGACCTAGTGTCTGTAGTTGCTTAATTAGTTTTAGTTAAGTGGTTCACGTTTGTGGTTTGTGCGTAGCCTATTTTGATTTTCGTTTAAATTGAACAATACGCACATAAACAATGGGCGATGCTACCAAAATAGAATCCCGAAAGTGTATGGTTGTGTTTTGTAGTAGTAGAGGCAAAATACCCAGGATTTCCTATTTCAAGTAAGTCTAATTATTATAAGTATTACTTATTTATACCTTATTGTTTGTTTCACTATGCTAACTGGGGCCCATTTCACAATCGGCAAGACTCCTCTTCCGAATATTTGGTGAAATAATCACTTTCGAAGTCCGGGCCTGCCTATTTACCTTCACGGTGCAACAGCTAGCTCCTACTAATTTTCTAATGCGCAAGTCCAAATAGAAATCTTTTTGTTTACATTTCGCGGTCGTAAATTTGCCATGTTTGGTCTATTTATTGTTTATCCACTCCTATACAAATCAATGGTTTACCCTCGTATCGACACAGCAACGACATAAGTCTTTAACTAACTAGACCGCCGAATATTATATGCAGATTATTTTCCACTATTATTCGCATTTTAAGAATCTTGCCGTACTGCCCTACTTTCCGAGCTATTTTTCTTTATATACCTTCTTCCAAGGATTGTTTTCGCCTCGAAACTCTAGAATTTGCAGGTGTCCGGCTTATTCAATTGTATTCACTAAGAACATTTAAGTCGCCGCCGATTTTAATGGGCAATTAATGATGGTTTACATGTTTTATAAATTCCAACATCGATTTTGTTATTCCGCTCTTTGATATGTACATGTGTTAACATGATTTTTACATTTCGAATTTAGCTTTTATTGCTACCGCACTTCCTAAATAGGGTAATTAAAATTGTTTGGTTAAATCGATAGGTGTTCAGATTCCAAACTTTGGCTTCTTATTGGCCAACTTTTCGAACCGCCCACCTTCCAAAGTTTGGAGCAAGGACCCGAAACTCGGTCTAAATGCCCAATTATTTGTTCAAGAGTATTACAGGTGGTTCATTCGCGTTATAATGCAGACGGACGATAATTAACCTGCTAGTTATTGGAATTATTTTTTCATACTAATTATTTTATATTAGGATGACGTATGCTACATCTTATTTTGGCACGTTTCCTGTCTTTTCCATTTTGCATAAGTTGCGATTTAAATTAACTTAGCCGGGGTCGAGCTTTTCTTAACTTGCGGTTCCATTTTAAGTTTGAATCAGCAAGGGTGTTGTGTCTATTTTTTCATGTTATGGTGTACCATTTAGTTCAAGACTTAGTTTAATAATTTTTATTCATCGGCGAACTAGAACGGAACTTAATTTATTTTTTGCTTGATTGCTGAAAGCTATGAATTAATTTATTAAAATAATTAATTAGAATTATTCACGAGCTCCCGGATCATTACATTGTTACTGTCGACAAGCCACTTCTAGAAATAAAGTTGAAATTCAAGCTTCCAAAACTTATTCAATACTAAAAATTTACTGTTGTTTAAGGCATGCAGTGTGTGACCCTCTTTCTCCTCAAAGGCACTAAAGTAGAATATGGCCGAACCACCACAACAAAGGAAGACCAAACATTGCTGATTTTCGCCATACTTAGTGAGAGAATATTTATTACTTACTATGCAAATGATATTATTTCTTTTGAAATTTAATCCATTCTTAAAGATCTCTTATTTCAAAATTCTTAAATTCGTACTTGACGGAATGGAGAAGGGATCATAAAATGATTACGAATTAATTCAAGATTTAAATGATAAGTGAAATATAAATAAGGAAACAATAAATAAAATGGCGAATACAAAAAACCTTAATAGCCGAGCAGTAGATTTAGTTTCAGCTTTAATTAATATTCGCATGAAATTTGAATGCAAAAATTCAAAATATCATATAACCTACTTCTAACAATCACATTTGATTTTATAATTGCAGCCACATAAATAATTAAAAAAAAAAATCATATAAATAAAACACCATCCGAGCTAGGTGCGTTGGTACATATAGAACTAGAATGCATTACAGTAGTTGTTTATATTCACATTCTGAAACACAAAACCGTATTTGATAAATGCTTTTCATAAAACCCACGAGCTACGACTATTATGCCATAAATTCTGAGAAACACAACGATAAATAAAATGTATTTTCCGCGAAACTAAGCAGGACTTCCAATGCTGAAAGTTGCGCTGCTCTGCAGGACTTCACGTCTCTCGCATTTTCACCGTTAGTGCGGAAAGAATTTTTATTGCATCTTGGATTCAGATTCAACTATAAGAATTACAATTTAAATTTTATGTGGCTTTGCGTGCAGCTACTTTTTGAACATTTCAATTTTAATACAATGAATAATTTCGGCGGTAGAATCCACATCGTTGAATAACAATACTAGGGATATTTAGTACACTGCATTTAGATGTTTTAAAATAATTGAACGGTATTTTATTTTGCTAAGCCAGAGTTTTTAATATTATGTAAAATGAATTTTTTGCGTTCTTTAATCCTAATATTTAAGTTTCGACCAGTTTGACCTACGTATACAGCTTCACAGTTCACACCTTAAAAAAACACCAACTTTGATACGCTGCAACTCAGCCAAATATATTTAATTTGGACTTTTTGCACCATTCCTAAAAGGGCGATTCTTTAGCTATAAACTGCTTGTAGAATGAAGTGAAAATATTGCACTCTGTCAATTATACAGGGTGTTCAAATAGTGAGTGCAAAAACCCTAATTTTTGACCAAGAATTTCTGCCCGGAGAGGAAGGTAATTTTGGATATTACTATACTTTCTTAAGTATTGGGCCTATATCTCGGGGCCTCTTTGCAAATTTGATGTTACCTTATATACCGGTGGAGGAATCGTAAATTTTTCAAATGTGTGAATTTTATGGCGTTTTCGGGTGTTCTAGCGTGGCAATGCACATACGACTCTAAATGCCTTATTAGGGTTAACAGTTATTAGTATGCAGTGCTAACATTATTAAAATGTTGCTCAGCGTTATTTATAAAGGGCGACAAATTTTTTTCAAATCGGTTTTCGTCAAGCTTGTTATAGGAAAATTTTGTAAATGGAAACTCTTGTTTAAATTACAAGAGTGGCCCGTAAAACCGTTTTTGTAATTTTGAGGTTATGGTATATCTATTAAAAAAAAACTCGATAAACCTATACACCTAAAAATTGGCAAACCTTGAATCGTCAAAACTTCGTCAAATTAAAGCACAAAAAAAACGTGAAAAGATATTTTGTCAATTATATAGGGTTGTAAAAAAATAATGAGTGAAAAAATCATTTTTAATTTTCCGCGTGCAAAATATTTTTAGGCATATAGGTTATATTAATAAATTTGCTGATGCTTTTAAACAAGAATTTCCATTTACATCATTTTCCGACAACTCTTATAACAAGCTTGAAAAAACCCGATTTAAAACACAATTTTTCTTGTCGCCCTGTACAAATAAAGCTGAACAACATTTTAATACCGTTTTGATGACACTAACTGTTAACCCTAATAAGAAATTTGGAGTTGTATGTACAATGCCAGGCTAACGTCCCGAGATATAGGCCCAATACTTCAGAAAGTATAGTAATATACAAAATTACTTTCCTCACCGAGCAGAAATTCTTGGTCAAAAATTAAGGTTTTTGCACTCACTACTTCAACACCCTGTATAATTGACAGCGTGTAATATTTTAACTTAATTTTGCGAGCAGTTTATAGCTAAAGAATCGCCCTTTTAGGTATGGTGCCAAAATTAAACTATAATTGGCTGAGTTGCAGCGTTTAAAAGTTGTTTAAGGCGTATCGTTTCAATTGATGCGTACTTTAT